>QJPP01001237.1:85363-105979 GCA_003996215.1 Jaltomata sinuosa | reverse complement strand
TATGATTAGTTGAGTTGATTCATGTCTCTGAGCATGCCTATCATTACTCATTTCTCTTTCTTCTTACACTTTGAGGTTACCGGATATACCGGTCCATTTCGTAACTTATTTGTATACACTGTTATTGCAAGGACCCCCAGGTGCGTTGTTTCTTACTTTCACCTGTGCCTTTGGTGTGTATATTCTGCTTACTAGCCTCATATGTGGTTCTGTTGATTTCCCTCTGGGCTAGTTCCTGTGTACCTTTCGTTGATTTTTGTGACTACTTGCTTCTATTCTGTCTATTACTGCGCTTTTATCTTATATGTGCCCAGTCGGCCTATGATACCTACTTGGTACCTTATGCTTCGCATTTGGTGCTCACCCCTACCCCCTGCATCTTTGGGTGCAGATCCTAGCGTGGGCCATCGCTGTTAGATCGTTGTGATTCGTGCTTGGAGATCTGTTGGGGACTACTTCAGGCTGAGGGTGAGCTCTTGGCGATCGGAGCTTAGCTTTAGTTTATCTTTTGCTTCATGTACTCTATTACAATACAGAGACATCTGTATATATAGTTTTGGTTTATTTGTACTCCATGTATGTAGTTTGGCTCTATACTATGATACCAGGTCTTGGGGTTTGGTTTAGTTTCCGCATATGTATATATTTATAGTCCTTTTATCTGTTCTATTCATCTTGTTCTCTTATTTGTTAGATAGTAGCCCATTACTAACTGTTCTGGGCTACAAGGATTGGTTCACCTACCGGGGGTTGTAGGTGCCATCATGACCGAGAAATCGGATCGTGACATATTTACCCCTTTTCAAAAATTGATCAAAAGGGTTTTACAGCTAATTACAAAGGTAGGGAAATATCTTTCCCTTTTATCACAGAGCCTTTGACACGAGATATTAATACTCTTATAGACATGAAGTAAAGACATATGGACTCCTTACAAATGGAGATATACAGTATGAATGTCTTTGATACTTTGAAATCCACCAAAGTACAGGAAAAGATCAAATTGATCTCTGAGCAGTTGGCCGTCGATGTTTGTGCCGATCACCCAAGTGGTTTTTGGAATAGAAAGAAGCACATTGTGACTCTTCCATATGAAGAAAACTTCTCTGAAGATAATATTCTCACTAAATCTCGCCCCTGTCAAATGAATGCAGAATTAGTGGAGTTTTGCATAAAAGAAATTGATAATCTTCTTCAAAAGGGTTTGATAAAACCATCCAAGTCTCCTTGGTCTTGCACAACATTTTATGTCAACAATGCAGCTGAAAAGGAACGTGGTGTTCCTAGATTGGTTATCAATTATAAACCTTTAAACAAATTTTTAAAATGGATTAGGTATCCTATTCCAAACATAAAAGATCTTTTATCCAGATTATATGATGCCAATATATTTTCGAAATTTGATTTAAAATCAGGATATTGGCAAATACAAATCTTCAAAGAGCATACTTACAAAACTGCTTTTAACGTTCCATTTGGTCAATACGAATGGAATGTTATGCCTTTTGGACTAAAGAATGCTCCTTCAGAATTTCAAAAAATTATGAATGATATTTTTAATCCTTATTTGGATTTCAACATAGTCTAAATTGATGACATTTTAGTTTACTCTAAAACTTTTGAAATGCATATCAAGCATCTTGATATTTTCAAAAAAATTATTATACAAAATGGTTTGGTTATTTCTAAACCAAAAATGAGCCTGTTTCAAACAGAGGTTCGATTTTTAGGACATAATATTTGTCAGGGAAAGATTACTCCCATTCAAAGAGCGATTGATTTTGCTTCAAAATTTCCGGATATTATAATTCATAGGACTATGTTCCAAAGATTTCTGGGAAGCTTAAATTATATTTCCCCCTTTTATAAAAATCTTTCTAAAGATTTATCACCTCTTTATGAAAGACTAAAAAAGAATCATAAATCCCCTTGGACTGATAGTCTTACTAATCTTGTTAAAAATGTTAAACAATGTGTTAAATCTTTGTCTTGTTTAACTCTTGCTAACCCTGTTTGGCAGAAAATTATAGAGACTGACGCACCCAATATTGGATATGGCGGAATCCTTAAACAGATTAATCCTCATGACAAGTGTGAATATCTTATACGATTTCATTCAGGAAAATGGACTGAAGCCTAGAGAAAATATGCTACTGTGGCCCATGAAATGCTATGCATTGTCAAGTGTGTTTTAAAATTCCAGGATGATCTTTATAATCAAAAATTCCTGATTAAAACAGATGCCCAGTTAGTTAAATATATGTTTAAAAAAGACTTTAAACATGATGCCTCTAAACTTATATTTGCAAGATGGCAGGCGCAATTAGCTCCTTTCGACTTTGAAATTCATTATAAAAAGGGAATTGACAATTCTCTTCCTGACTTCCTATCTAGGGAATATCTCAACAATTAATTATGAATTACTTCTCAGCTTTCTTTAATAAGAAAACTTTGATCACCATTCTAAAGGTGGTTAATATCGGGCACGATATTCAGGAGATTATTCTTAACAAAATTATTGATAATATTATTCAAGAAGAATTATCTATTCATTCCTATAATGAAGAAAATGTTCATTTTGATATTTATGATATTTATGACTTATATTTTGATCATTATTAGGTATGGAAGAAAAGGACCCGCCCTGGTCCGTTATAAGGGGCCGCGGCAGAGTAAACGGAAGAGGAAGGGGAAGATCAGCCCCTCAAAGGACATATACTCAAGGATCATCATATGGATCCTCAGCCTCACGAACTCAAAGATCATCCTATGGATCTGATTCAAACTTTCCAGTTCTCAGATTAGGGAACAAGAGTTTAATAAACTCAAAAATTGGAGAAGCCTAGGAACTTGATCTGGATGGCCGTGCAGACTACCGCCCGCCTTATAGATCCTGGTCTAACTGGTATCAGAGTCTAGGAAGGTTCATGGAGAATATATCATAGATCTGAAGTATTCAGCGTAGATATGATTTCAGTTGTTATGGATCTTGGTGAAATTAGTACTAAAAGTACTAGACTAGAAGAGGTTGATATACCTCTAGATCTTGATAAATTAAATAAATGGACTATTCCGAAAATTGATAAAAGAACCATATATGATTATGGTTGGTTTGATAAATTTTCGTCGAAACAATTGATAAAAACTACTGAGCAATCTCTTGCTCTCAATTCAGATGAACAAATTATCTGTTTATTAAATAAACATGATATTGAATCTTATAGATCTAAATTTAATTTTATGCATATTGGTATGGTACAAATTGCTTTTAAACCTTTGACCCTCAGAGGGTTACCTGAAACTTTTCTAGCCGCTTTGAGAGACGCTAGAAATCTTAATTTCAGACAATCGCTGATGGGTTCTATTGAATCTACTGTGGCTTACGGTCCGGTTTATTTCAATACACAACCTAATCTTCAACTATCTTTATCTGATATTAATATTCTTGATGCTTTAACATTAAATGTTATGACGCATGGTTATAACTATGCTCCCGGATCTGAACTTATTTGTTTATCTTATAGAGTTTACTTTAAATTATTATCTACTCTAAATCCGAGATGTAAATTATATGATACTTCTAATCAGACTATTTTAATGGAAACCAATTTTACAAAGTCTAAGGTCACCACTAGGAGACCTATCAAGTGGGAAGAAATAAATTTCCCAGCTACTTGGACTTTAGACTCGGTTATATCCCCAAATCAGATTACTAATGAAATAACGAATAATGAGTATTCTCATATTACTCAGAATCCTGATGGTAGGATATATTCATTTTGCTGATAAAGCTCCCATGTATAAATCTCCTGTTTATAACAGACATTCTTTTTCAGGTTATAGATCTCTACCTGAAATTCAGCAAATTTCCCCTATTACCCCTGATGTTCTTATATATGGTCCAGCTCGTAACAGGGCTCTTTCTTTGCATACTATTAGTGATACTATGAGTGAAAAAATTGTAGAAAGGGTAAGAATTGACCCAAAGACTAATATTGTACAGGCAACTGATAGACTGTCTGATATTGATCCTACACCCTCAGAGATGGATTTTGACCTAAATGAAGGGTCCGATAGAAATAAACTTTGATTTATGTTTGTACAACAAATTGATTTTAGTTCAGGTTCACTGGCAAGACAACATATTCAAAGTGAATTTCAAAATAATAAATGGAACAAGTTTAGAACTTGGTTTTTTGAAGCTTATAGCCAAAATGATTTAAATAGTATTTCACAAGAATTTTATGAAACTTGTGCTTTGCATAATAAAATTATGTATTTTATTCCTTGGTTTATAACCACTTATCTACCGCTATATGTAAGAGTTCTTGAGCGAACTTTTCAAGAAGGAAATGGTTCGATTATTAAATCGATCTACCCTCCTCAAAACCCTTTTATTTTACCTAATAATACAGGTTTGATGTTCTCTGCTTTTCAAAAGTTCGTTGAAAACGATGTCGCTAAGATTAGCATTAATGAGATAAATAACCTGATAGCTCAAAATAATTATTTAAGTCTTTATGTTAAGGTTTTAGGTGAACATGTTGGTTCCCTTGATAAAAATCTTGATGAGTTAATTGTTTTAGTAAAATATTTGAATACAGAGAGGCCTAAAGCAGTTAACGAAGCTTCTACTTCTAAGAATCTTCCTACTGTTTTAACTATGCCCACTCATATTCATAGACCTATAGATACTTCTGATTTTAAGATTAAATCTAAAAACGATGTTTCTTTACAAGATTTAGAACAGCTTCTTGATAAAAAGCTTTCTGGCTTAAGTGCTAAACCTATGAATTCCAATGATTTAGAAAATCAGTTTACAGAACAAAATGATGAATTTTCTATAACTGAAGTCAATAAACTTCATCGTTTCAAAAGGAACCATCCTATTTCTCGATATGGTTCTAAACCTGATATGAAACTTTTTATTATCATCGCCCAACTCCTCAAGATGTTCTTATTGAATAAAGAGAGTGGGGATTCACCAATACGTCTTACAGTGGTGATATGGTTTATGAGTGAAACCTCGATGGCTTGACTGATAGACAAGTCTCAATTGTGGTTCATCGGATGATGATGTATTCTTCTGTTTGTAGACATAAGAATAGAAATTTTGATCATGCTATTTGTAAGATGATAATTGCAGGATTCACTGGCCAATTAAGAGGTTGGTGGGATAATTTTCTATCCGAAGAAGTTAAAAATGCTATAACTACTGCCACAAAGAGTGATAATGTCACGACCCGATTTCTCGGTCATGATGGCACCTACAACCCCCGGTAGGTGAACCAATCCCTGTAGCCCAGAACAGTTGGTAATGGGCTACTATCTAACAAATAAGAAAATAAGACGAATAAAATAGATAACAGGTATATAAATATATTCATATGCGGAAACTAAACCAAACCCCAAGAACTGGTATCATAGTACAGAGCCAAACTACATACAGGGAGTGCAAATAAACCAAAGAATATATACAGATGTCTCTGAATGGTAATAGAGTACATAAGCAAAAGATAAACTAAAGCTAAGCTCCGGTCGCCAAGAGCTCACCCTCAGCCTGAAGTAGTCCACAGATCTCCAAGCACGAATCACAGCGATCTAACGGCGATGGCCCACGCTAGGATCTGCACCCAAAGATGCAGGGGGTAGGGGTGAGCACCAAATGCGAAGCATAAGGTACCCAGTAGGTATCATAGGCCGACTGGGCACATATACGATAAAAGAGCAGTAATAGACAGAATAGAAGCAAGTAGTCACAGAAATCAACGAAAGGTACCCAGGAAACTAGCCCAGAGGGAAAACAACAGAACCACAGATGAGGCTAGTAAGCAGAATATACACACCAAAGGCACAGGTGAAAGTAAGAAACAACGCACCTGGAATCCTTGCAACAACAGTGTATACAAAATAAGTTTACGGAATGGACGGTATACCGGTAACCTCAAGTATAGGAAGAAGGGAGAAAGAATAATAATAGGCATGCTCAAGACATGAATCAATACTCAACTAATCATATCAACCTCAAATCCAGAAACTAACACCCTAGCAGTACCAATCTCATACTTATCTATAATAGAGAACAATCTTGTAAGTAAAAAGTAAAAGTCTACCTACAGTCCCCCGGCCGCCCATACAACCGAGGAACACAAACAAGTGAAAACAAATCCTCCGGCATCCCATACTACCGGAGCGTACAATCAGCAAACAGCAAACAAGGGGGGAACCTCGAACCATGAATGATATGATGCATGAAGATCTCAAGTGCCATAGTATCTCTGTATGTACCTCCTCCGGCGCCGATCCGGCCCAGCAGGTAGGTTCCATGGAAGGACTCTGCCCGTATACCTCTACTCCCCCGTATACCCCTCTTCCGGCACACGCAGCCCGTAGCCCCTGGCCCGGATAGCAAGGTCCATGGAGGTCCCCGACCCCATACCAAAACACAGTATCAGAACATGTATCAAGATAGAGACCCAGTCTCGATATCAAGATAGAGACCCAGTCTCGAATATGCATGCCCAGACCCTGTCCAGGACTAAAAATAGTAGGAAAATATCTCAAAAACCCCTCCAAGGGTGCCCGGGCGTAGCCGGGTCTAAACAGTAAAAAGTCATCTCAGGTGCTCGGTCCAACCGAGGCTAAAATCCTCTCAAGTAACAAGGAAACTCAACTAGCACCCCGGCCCTGCCGAGTCTAGTGATAATCATAACACTGATGATTTTAAACATAATTTTACTTTCTTGCCCAAAAATCTCCACAAGTGAAATCAACCATTTCCAAATCATTTCCATCAAAAACGGGCCCCCCGGGCCATGCAAGGTTTAGAAAACAGTGCCAGTAGGCCCGAAGCCGAAACCACAGTAAAACATGGATAAAACCTCTTTATATGCATGGAAATGGTATGATCACACACAATAGCTGCCCCGCAGCTCACAATCAATCTATCGACCCTGCACAGGCCCACAGCTACTCAGCAAGCATAACCAGCCTAGAAGGATATTTCTATGCCCGGGACTCACGGACATTCCCAAAATCCCGCCTTCTCTGTTCCAGAGTCAACAAGGCCTCACAGGACCACTAAATAAAATATAACGGCAAATACTACAAACAACGGAGGAATAAAAATAGGCGGACATGAAGAAAGCGGTCAAGGTCTGTGGTACCAACCTAATAAACCAACCCAAGGATACCCATTAATACAATTTTATTTTATATATGCGGAGTCTAGGGAAATTAAACCGTAACCTACCTGTCATCCGATGACAAGCTGCTGGAACAACGATGTCCAAGCTCGAACCACTCCGAGAAAATCCAAAACTAAATCGGAATCGAATTCGGATTTGGGATGGAACAACTTGACGTAGATAATTGATTAAGATCGCATCAAAATATCTTTCCACACCCAATTTCCTCAACCCATAAAGATACATATACTAGTGGTATTCCTATATGCCTACTGTGCCTAACCCTTTTTCTAAAGTCAGCAACATATACCTATGTATATATACTACCTAACCCTTTTGCTAAGGTCAGCAACATATACCTATGTATATATACTGCCTAACCCTTTTCCTAAGGTCAGCAACATATACCTATGTATATGTGCTGCCTAACTTCCAATAATGCCACCTTTCACTATTAGTGATGGCTGGCCACCCCCTCCACCTACACGTGGAGTGGAGGTGGCAGTACTAAAGATATTTTCGTCCCGTTATTTATATATTCGGGTATTGCATAAATTCGTGGTAAAATAAATATAATATTTTAAATATACCATAATTTATAGAAAATTATTTCAAACAAAACCTACTATATTATAATAATAATTTTTAACATAACTAAATTTACTATCTCCGTTAAAATAATACGGTGTATAAAAGCTTTATAAAATAAATAAATAAACCATTATAACGTTTCAAAAATATTTCCCATAAACCTTTAAAATATTTTGAAAAGGCAATACTAATATAGTTTTTACCAAATTCAACTTTTAAATAAAATATTTTTAAATACGCACACGATTTCGATACTCAAGAATTCTCTCGGGATCCTCCCTTATTTTTTATAACTGTTTTGGAACTGAAATGGCATTTTAAAACGTGACGTCGAGGCTTAAATCGCGTTTAACCCGACCCGGTTCGCGACCCGGTTCGCAACCCATTTTCTGCCAGACAGTCCGCGGTAAAACAGTCATAACTCTTTCCTCCGAGATCAGTTGGACTTGAGGTTTTGTGCGTTGGAAACTAGACTCGTAGACCTTCGATTTGGTATTTCGGGGGACTTCTAACTCTTTATATATTGAGAGAAAATCCCTGAGACATTTGACCCAAAGTTCAGAAAATTTGTTAAAGGTCTTACGATATCTTTTGTCGATTTGCTTGACTTCAAAACTTAAACGTGGAAATGACCGGAAGGGTCATTACAAAGTCATATGATTTCTCTTCCGTATCAACTGGGCAAGGCTAACGGGTATATTTCTATCCTCGTTAGCGAATCGTTCCCTCTTCCCTATAGAGTTCACAACCAAGCCCTACTTTTCCTTATTACATACGTGAATTCCATATTCCTAGTCCAATCTACGCACCATATATAGTATTCGATAATTGGCCAAAGAATTAAATAATTACGATCAAGGAAAAATAAATAACTCAATAGATGGAAAACCAAAGAAAATATACGATTATCAAACGTCAACCTTCATGTCCAACCACAACCCTAGATACTAAGAAAGTTAGCTACTCATTATTCTCTTTAGAAGAGAATTCATGAATTTCCATGATACGATGAAAATAAAAACAAAGAAAAAAATAGAAAACCTTGTTCTTGGAGTTGCCCTAGTGTTTCTTTCCACAAAAATCGAACCAACACTAATAAAATGTGAAAAAGTCCTATTTATAGAGTTCAGGGTGCCTTGGGATTTTAAAATACAAATCCATATCGGAGTAGGAAAATAGAGCTTTACGCCACAAGGCCAAAGCGGGCATGTGGCGCTGCTGGTGTGCAGATCTTCAGACAACTGCAGATTTTTGTGCCACTGGCTGCTTTTCTAGAAGTGATGCATGACTGCTTCAGGGAGCATTCAGACAGCTTTCAAATTCCGCGCCACTAAGCCAAAGCGGGTTGTGGCGCGGGATCTTCTTCTTTCTTGCTATTGCTCGTCTCCGACGTTAATTTTCCTTTGGTCCTTTGTAGTCCTTTGCTTCTCTTTTCTTCTAGTTGAAGCTCCAATTCTCTCAAATCAGTCCTATAACATCAAGGCCATAACATAAGCGTATTTTACAATATTAAAGTTATTTCTATGATAAAGAGAGTAAATGTGAGGCAATGGATCATGTAAAAGGGAAACTTCTAGCCTCACATCAACTATCAAATTCAAGAACATAATTCAACAACCTAAAGCTGAAAACTAATTCAAGATTATAACCCAACAATATAAATTAATTCAAAATTTCCAACTCCACTATCAAATTCAAGAACCGAATTTAACAAGGTAAAGTTGAAAACTAATTCAAGATTATAACCCAACAATATAAACTAATTCAAAATTTCCAACTTCAATATCAAATTCAAGAACCTAATTCAACACAGTGTTTTAAAAGGCAGTCTTGAGGCTCACCTCGGGGCTTACCCCGGGGGGAGGCACTAGCAAAATATCTCGGGGCTCACGTGTGGGGCTTAAGTCCTGTGAGGCTTACGACCTAAGCGCCCGAGCGTACGCCCCAAACACGCCTAACGCCCAACGCTCGGGGATCGCCTAACAGTTCTACCCAATTATGTGTCAAATTTCTTGGTCAACATTGTTGATTCTCATAATTCTTCAATAAATGAATGATGCTTAGTAATCCTCATCTATTTTATAAGAAAGTTGAGAAAACTAATTGCTTATTTACTATTTGAGAATGTCGTGAGGGTGAATATCACTTAACATTTCTTTTTAAAACACATAGCCAGATTTTACATCTTCACTTGTCATTGGTCTTCATGTTTTTTGTTTCTATGTCTCAAAATTATCATATTTTATTATTTTGTTATTCGAAAGCATTTTATTTATTTATGAAGGAGTGATATTTTAATTATAATACTAATAGTTTATTAATTATTTCTTTTTTGAAAGATAAATTTCATAGTATAGTCATATATTCTAAGAAATTGTGATTCGTTTATTGTTTGGAGTTAAAATGTTAGAGTTGATTTCAATCTCATAATAGCTTTTATATCATTGCATTATTTCTACTTGAAAAATGATGTTAGAAGTTTTATTTTCTATGAGTTTCTTTAATCATGTTTTAAATTTTTTAAAATTACTAATGTATTTTCTTTTTATAATTTGTGAGTTATTATACTATTTTACTATATTATAAATTAAAAATTAAAGATCCATGGGGCTTAAGCCCCAACGCTCCGGGGCTTAGGCCTCGCCCCGTGCTAAGTAAAATGCCTCGCCTTACGCCTCCGCCTTTTAAAACACTGATTCAACAACCTAAAGTTGAAAACTAATTCAAGATTATAACCCGACAATATAAACTAATTCAAAATTTCTAACTTCACTATCAAATTCAAGAACCTAATTCAACAACCTAAAGTTGAAAACTAATTCAAGATTATAACCCAACAATATAAAATAATTCAAAAATTCCAACATCACTATCGAGTTCAACAAGGTAAAGTTGAAAACTAATTCAAGATTATAACCCAACAATATAAACTAATTCAAAATTTCTAACATCACTATCAAATTCAAGAACAACATAAAGTTGAAAACTAATTCAAGATTATAACCCAACAATATAAACTAATTCAAAATTTTCAACTTCACTATCAAATTGAAGAACCTAATTCAACAACCTAAAGTTGAAAACTAATTCAAGATTATAACCCCACATTATAAACTAATTCAAAATTTCAAACTACATTATCAAATTGAAGAACCTAATTCAACAACCTAAAGTTGAAAACTAACTCAAGATTATAACCCAACAATATAAATAATTCAAAATTTCCAACTTCACTATCAAATTCAAGAACCTAATTTTACAACCTAAAGTTGAAAACTAACTCAAGATTATAACCCAACAATATAAATAATTCAAAATTTCCAACTTCACTATCAAATTCAAGAACCTAATTTTATAACCTAAAGTTGAAAACTAATTCAAGATTATAACCCAACAATATAAACTAATCCAAAATTTCCAACTTCACTATCAAATTCAAGAACTTAATTCAACAACCTAAACTTGAAAAGTAATTCAAGATTATAACCCAACAATATAAACTAATTCAAAATTTTCAACTTAACTATCAAATTCAAGAACCTAAAGTTGAACACTAATTCAAGATTATAACCCAACAATATAAACTAATTCAAGATTATAACCCAACAATATAAACTAATTTAAAATTTTCAACTTAACTATCAAATTCAAGAACCTAATTAAACAACCTAAAGTTGATAATTAATTTAAGAACTTAATTCAAGAACCTAATTCAAACTTAAAATCAAGAGCCTAAGATATTTACTATGTTCACAAATTCTAAAATCAAATTCAAGTTCAAACTTCTCAAATTCAACCTAAAATCAAATTCAAGTTCACAAATTCAATTATATGACTTATAAAATGTTCATAACCATTATTCAAGATTCACAACTAGCAATGTTCATAATCTAACACTAACTTAAAATAAATGGCAAAAAATAATTTCAAGGTTCGAAACTAACAACTTGCTAATAACAAAAAATATCAAACAAACCCTAACTTGAAATTTTAAATACTACTAATTCAAATTCTAATCTTCATAACAACTAACAATGTTCTTAATCTAAAATTAACCTAAAATAAATGTAATGTAATTGAAAAAAAAAAGTAAAAAAAACTAACCTTGAAGTTTTAAATTAGCCCTAACCCAAAAATTAATGGTGGAAGAGAAAGGAGGTTGCGTGGCAACTGGAGGAGGAGGGGGCGACAGCAGCGACGAAAACGGCAACAGTGACATCTTGGTGGTGTGGAGGTGTGTGGAGAGAAGAAAAAAGATGAAAATGGAGGAGTGACCCGATCTGGGTCACTATAATTTTTAAAAAGCGATGGACAGCGTCGCTTTTGTCCGTCGCTTTTTTAAAATTAGTTGACCACGTATTGACTGAAAAGCAATGGACAAAAGCGACGCTTTCCGTCGCTTTTCTATTTTTTTAATATAAATTAAAATATTAAGAAAGCAACAGGCAGCGTTGCTATTTTAAAATTATTTTTTATTTTTTTAATATGTACGATGTTGTCCTTCTCTTATATTAAAAAATAAATATTAATTATTTCTAAATAATTTTAGCGCAAAAAACCGCGAAAAAAGAGACGAAAAAAGCGACGTTGTTCGTTACTTTTGTAAAAAAATAATTATAAATTAAAAAAAAAGTGACGGACAGCGTTGCTTTTGCCATCACTTTTTTGGAGCGACGCTGTCCGTCGCTTTTCTATCAGTCTCTTTTTGAGCTATTTTTAGTAGTGTATTCTTCATTTTTTTCAAGAACCATAGCATAAATACAAGTGAACCACGGAAAAATTTATTTATCTCAAGTAAACCCATCCTATTTGCCAATCTTTCTTTCTTTTTCTTGATAACCATGGAATTCAGCTCAGCTTGTGACACCTCAACTAATTTCATAGTTTACGCGCTATCTCCCACCAGCACAGGCACCACCGGGTAAATGGCTTTTGCCTCCGCTTGGATTTGAACCAAAGCCCTCATGGTTCTCAATCCACTTCATAGACCACTAGGTTACACCCTTGAATGCATGAAAGTCTTTCTTTTAAAATGGAAGTGCCTAGGAAAACCAACAATAACATAATTTTGTTTTTCAGGTGATGCTGATCATGTTTCAACTTCAATATACATCATAAGTTCATATCATTTTTTTGCAATGATCGAGAAATCCGTCTGAGGCCAATCCTTGGGACCAACTACAGACTTCGAAACTTGGAGATTATGGATTCTCCTCTCTACCATAAGTTCATACTGTAATAGAACCTAATACTTGTTCTGGTCCTAGAGTAGAACAGTTAGAAGCTAGAAGGTTGCTGCTATTCATATGATGCACTTAATGGAATGATATTTGTGCTTAATATGGTTTTGGAATCAGAATTTAATGTGTCTAGCAAGGAGCTCTCTAATGCAAGGGCTGAACTTGAACAATGCAATAAACAGAATGAAGAAAAAATTATTTATCTTACAGAGCATGTTAAAATCAAAATCGGCGGCCTTAAAAGTTTTGGTCAGGAGAAGGAAAACCTGTTGCTGATCATGGAAGAGAAGCAAAAAAATCCTTAATCACAGAAGAGAAGAGAAGTAAAAGCTGACAAGAACTAAAAGAGAATATTCGAAGTTTGAGTGGCTTCTGAAGAAGCTATATTCGAAGTGGCAGAAAGAAAAGCAACGGCAGTGGGAGAGATCTTATTAATCAGGAAAACCTTTTGGAGAAAATTTTAGTGTAAACAGAAAGTTTTCACCAGGGAAAACAAGAACTAGTGGGGCAAAGAGTAAAAATGATACTACAACATCACTTCCTCCATATTCAGGCCTAAGTGAAACTCAAGATGAAAATCTTGAATAATGATTATAATCAAGATGAAAAGTGAAATGAAGAGAAGTTTGTAGAAGTTTCTGCTTTCCATTTTTAGAAACATGTAAAAGTTTGTAGAATAAACTTGTGGAATTCATAATTCGAACTGTTCTTAGAAAAAGCTAGATATAGCTGAAGGAGGCCAATGAATGAGCAAGATGAGAGATATCACATGACTTTAATAGAAAACATTTATGTTGCTCGGACTTTTCAAAAAGGTCAACAGGTGCATGCAGAATCCTCCAAAAGTAGTGCATCTTTTGAAGGATCCGACATGGGAGCCACGATCTTTCTAGAGAGTCTGACTGTCCGAGCAACATAGGAAAACCTGGTATAGTTCGATAACAAATAGGTCACCAAGCAAAACATTTCAAGACGAGACGAGACAGCGCAGATAAAAATAGTATCATGTCATTCATGGGCAACAAAACACTCAAAATCTTTTATTTTGTAAACCATGTATATCTGAAGCAACTTCACAAATCAATCAGCCAAGAAATCCCCTTAGAGGTCAGCAAACACCAGCAATAAACCAAAGAAAAAACAAGAATACTCAACGTAATGTCCCACATAGGATGAAAATCAACAAATACAACAACAACAAGCAAATACATGTGTATCACACTATTGTCATTGTTGGACTAGGAACCTTTTTGTTTCAGATAACAAAGATGACAAAATTTTCACTGTCATGTGCTCTACAGTGAACAAGACCCTATTAAAGAAAGTGTCGAACTCAAATATGTTTCTCCTATAATCTCATTTTTACTGGTACCCCTTCCCCATTCTCATGTCCAGATCAGCATAATTCTTGTCATGCACTAAGTCGAAACTCTGGACATGGCAGGTACTCGATACTATTACTAGCATGAGCGGATCATCTGGCATATCACGTGAGCATACAACGGACATACATAAAGATAGTGGAAACATAAAGTGAAGCATAAACATATTTCTTTGAGAAAGAGATTTCATCAACATTAATTAAAAATGACATATTGTTTTAATAAAAAATGATTTGTCATGAAAACCAAAGTTTGAAGCTACAATATCTGATTGGCATCTAACATAGTCTGCGAAGCCTCTGCTGAATAACTCTAAATGATGGGACAAGTCCCCCAACATACCTTAACAACTAAAAAGAAAAATTAAATGACATGTCTGGACTAGCCCCCAAGGTAGAAGGGAGGCTCACCAATAGCATAAAGTAGTAAACTTAGTGACCTGCCGGACCGCGAACATGCGTACATGCATCTTCATCATGAAATGATGCAGAATCAAAGGTGTTAATACATAGAATGTATGGTATGTAAAATCACAGGAAGGGGCATAGCAAAGCATGAAAAATATATTTACCACAGGTGCCACCAAGTAATGATAACTGGATAAGACAAGAACATGATTTGGATTCATAACTAATAGAATTAAGCAACATTAGTTTCTTTTTAATTCTTTATGAGAGCAAATGGAGATCCGACATAACCACATGTGAGCGCATAGAGTTTGATCTAGGCCCAATCAGCTAAGCCATCCTATACTTTGTTGGGCATAGGACATGACATGAAATTTTCTAGCAATGATCCATAAAAATCCCTTTTTGGGACACATGAAAAGAGTCGTTCGACTTGCGGAAACAATCTCTATCCTACGTCGGCTAACGTAGTTTCAGGCATTTGTCATTTAGATTTATTCCCTCTCGGTCAACCATCTAACTCCCTTAATCTTATAAGGTTATTCATTTATCTTACTGTTTCATGTTCATAGATTATCCATATTAGGTTCATATTCATGATTTAGCCACTTTAGGGCTCATGCCTGAGAATTAACCACCTTGGGTTCATACATATGATTTAGAAACTTTAGGATCATAATCATGGATTAACCACTTTGGGCTCATGCTCATAAGTTACATCATTCATTAGCATCATTGAGGACTCATGGAAGGTAGAATCATAATTCATTAAGCCATAATAATTCATAAGTTAGGATTTTCATAAATCTATGGAGAGTGAGCTTTTGGAATGTTTCTGTCCTTTTTAGCATAGCTTAAGATTATGGAGATCATATTTTAAGGTCATGAAGACATTCTTGAAGAAATTCATAGTGCTAGAAGTCATACAGATTATGCAATTATGCCATAATTTATAAGAGAGAGATTTCATGGCATTATGGAGTTTATAGAAGTTTTTTTGAAAGATTCAAGTCATTATAGCTTAGTTAAAGGTTTCATAGCATGATGATATTATGGAAAAACTTTAAAGTGTTCTTGTTCTTTAACATAACTAGAAGTGAAGGATTTCAAGTCATCATATCAAAATAATGTAAGAACAATCACCTCATTTTTATTGAATAATAGAACAAAAGAATTCATGTCAAGATCACGGAGTTTCGTCATTATTGCAAATTCTCAAGCGGAGGATTCATGAAATTCATGGGGTTCAGAGTAAAAGTTCAATAGGTCAATCAATCTTTTCAAGGTTCATAAAATTTATAGATTATATGTCACGATCCAAAGTGGGACCTTAGACGTGATGGGTAGCCCAAACCAGTGTAGACCCGGGAAGACCCCTTAGCATACATCATAGCATATTCATTATAACACCCCAGAACTTTCAAGCCCAGACTAAGCTCAGAAAAAACAGTAGAAAATAACAATTTGCAAAAAAATTCAAGTTTCCAGGAACCAGGGTTCAAAGTACGAACCATAGTTTGGAACTACGGCCCATCATCTTAAACTGTAGTTCGAGTTCTAGTAGCCCAGAAATTCTGCCCCAGGGACCACGGTTAGGAGAACGGACCGTAGTTCAGAACCATGGTCCGTCTTCTCAACCCGTAGTTCAAGTTACAGTAGCTTCTTAGTACATGTTCCAAGGACTACGGTTAGGACTACAGACCGTAGTTTAGAACCACGGTCTGTCATCTCAAACCGTAATCCTAAGTCCATTAGCCTCTCATTTCTAGCTTCAGAAACCACGAGTCAAACAACGGTCTGTACTTCAGAAGAACATTTTGTCCTTTGAGTCGTGGAAATCCCCAGGCTAAGAAAGTCCCAGGAACCACGAGTTACATGACGAACCATCATTCAGAAACACGGTCTATCTTATTGAGTTGTAGTTCCTGAGACCAGAGACCCCTAACACACTTAGGCAAAACCACGACTCAGGTTGACGGTCCATCGTCCAAGAGTACGGCCCGTCAACCAAGCCGTGATCCCTGAGTCGCATTTTCTGCAGAAATTCATTTAACTTTCCCAGGGGTATTCCAGACTTTTCCTTTCCTTTTTAAGGCCTAAGCTATGTCATTTTATGTCGCCTAAACCTAATTAAGTAGTCTAAAACTAACTAATACTGTCATTCTCCTAAAATCATCGGACTTAGACAGAAAAGAATCTCAAAGAGGCGTTAGTTTCTCCCAAGAACAAGCAGAGGTCTTCATCAAGTTCATCCCCAAAAATCCGAGGATTTCTCCGTGGATTTCTTCACCAGGTATGTGGGATTTCGCTAGTGGGTTCCTTTCACCCATTAGGTCCCTAGATTCTAGTCAGTCTTCAGTTTTTTCTCCATGATTATTTCAGACCTAGAGTTCCTAAATCTTAGGGATTTATTGTAATTCAATCCTTACAGCTTTTATAGTATTGATTACGTGTCTCTTGGAGAATTACTATAGTTTTATGAATAATTCTCAGAAATCCTAGCTTGTAGAAATTCCAGTATTTCCATGAATTTAGCTTGCTAGATAGATCAGTTATATGCTTATGCTTCAGAAATTGTATGCCACATCTTTCAGCCTATGTATGTTGCATTCTCAGTCAATTATTAGTATTTTGAGCTATCTTGTATTTCAGTACATTATTACTTACATTCAGTGGGAGTAGACTTAGTACCAAGCGGACGATGGGATGAAGGCTTAGCTATCAGTTTAGGCTAAGACCTTTAGAAGCAGTCCCCAAGTCCCAGAACTATGGCGCCACCGTAGGTTTAAAGCAGTCAGCTGCCAGACTAGGCTGCACCTCCTTGTCCCTTGTGGACATCAGTAGTGGATCCACGCCAGACTTGTTTGTACCCTTGGTAAGGTATGAACACCCTTCCATCTAGGATTACAGGTTGGCCCCATAGTTAGCTCAACTTGGGGTATGTCGGTTAGTAGTGTCTCCCACAGTCAGATTCATGTGCATTGACCTTGTATACAGTATTTACGTTCAGTATTCGGTTCAGCATGTTATCTCATGATTTATACTTGGTCATTGCATTCAGTTCAACTTTCAGTTATGTTGCAGTATGTCTACTTTCACGTTTAGTTATATATTGTCCAGCTTGTACATATCCTACATGCTTAGTAAATTCAAAGTACTGATGCATACTTTTGTCCTACATCATTTTATGATGTAGGTTCAGGCACTCAGCATCCAGACCGCGCCTAGTTTGATTTTCGATCCGCACTCAGCAGCTCAGTGGTGAGTCTGCATTAGTTCGAGGATGATAGACATGCTTATATTTCCAGTATCTATTTTAGTTCTTTTCAGATTTATTAGAGTTAGCTGGGGGCATGTCTAAGCAACTCATATTCAGTAAGGAGGCTTTCAGGCATAGACTAGATTCAGCAGTCCTTAGTATGGTCTTCAGTCAACACTATGTTATTTTATAACTTTTTTTATATTCAGATTCTTGGGTCCTTCCCGTCTTTACATATTGAATTGTTTTAGCTTCTGCACAGTGCATGTATAAACCTAATTTTTGTATAGATGTGTCATGCCATGGGTTAGCTTGGGGTCACTTGTGATACTAAGCACCGTGTTACATCCAGGGGGTAGCTCTGGGGCGTGACAAACTTGGTATCAGAGCATCAAGTTTAAGTATCCTAGGGTATCTGAAAGCCGCGTCAAGTAGAGTCTTCTTCATGGGTGTGAAGCATGCCACGCTTATGGGGGGGAACCATGAGACGTCATTAGGAATAACTTCCCTTCTTTCTTCTCCTGTTCGTTTTATAGAGTATAAACTGTAATGACCCTTCCGGTTATTTCTACGAATACGTTTTCCTTGTGTCATTAGAGCGTGTTTGTAGCGGCACCAAGTCACTTAAGGCTCGTCAGGACCGGTATTTCGGTGTTGGGCCCATTTGTTTGGTCGCATTATAAGTTTTGAAGCCAAGCAAGTCGGCAAAAGTTATCGTAAGTTCTTTAATGAATTTTCTGAACTTTGGGTCAAATGTCTCAAGGCTTTTCTCCCAATATATAAAGGGTTAGAAGTCCCCCGAAATACCAAATCGAAGGTCTATGAGTCTAGTTTCCAACGCACAAAACCTCACATCCAACTGATCTTGGAGTAAAAGGTTATGACTATTTTACCGCGGACTGTCTGGAAAAAAACGGGTTGCGAAACGGGTCACGAACCGGGTCGGGTTAAACTCGATTTAAGCCTCAATTTCACGTTTTAAAACGCCATTTCAGTTCCAAAACAGTGATAAAACATAAGGGAGGATCCCGAGAGAATTCTTGAGTATCAAAATCGTGCGTTGGTGAATTTTGAGCCTAAGCTTAAGAATTTTATTAGCATCGTGCGTGCATTTGAAAATATGTTATTTAAAAGTTAAATTTGGTAAAAATTATATTATTATTGCCTTTTTAAATATTTTAAAGGTTTATGAAAAATATTTTGTTACGATATAATTGTATATGTATTTATTTTATAAAGTTTTTATACATTGTAATATTTTAACGGAGATAGTAAACTTAGTTACGTTGAAATTTATTATTATAATATAGTAGGTTTTATTCGAAATAATTTTCTAATGATTACGGTATATTCAAAAATTATATTTATTATACCACGAATTTATGCAATACCCGAATATATGCATAATGAGATAGAAATAAATTAGGTGTAGCCACCTCCACTACCACGTGGAGGTGAAGGGAATGGACAACAAGCTTGGTGTGTGCCACTTGTCCCTTTTAGCATGTATTGCAAAGATAGTTAAGTTGCAGCATATTACACTTATATTGACTTCAACAATTTGCAATATTAATGACTGCCAACATTCATATTACTCCTTTAGCATGTAATCTTCACTGATTATGATTGTACGATTAATTCACTATGCACAAATAAAGTTTTTTGAGGGGAAAATTGTTTTGACGCAATATTCGGTCAACAAAAGAAAATTGATTATCTACGTCAAGTTATTCAAGCCCGAGTCCGAGTTTGATTTCGTGTTGGGGATTTTTCGGAGAGGTTCAAGCTTGTCATCGGACGACAGGTAGGTTACGGTTTATTTTCCCTAGACTCCGCATATATAGAATAAAATTGTATTAATGGGCATCCTTGGGTTGGTTTATTAGGTTGGTACCACAGACCTCGACCGCTTTATTCATGTCCGCCTTCTTTTGTTCCTCCGTTGCTTGTAGTATTTGCCGATATATTTTATTTACCCTTGTGGTCCTGTGAGGCCTTGTTGACTCTGGAACATAGAAGGTGGGATTTTGGGAATGTCCGCGAGTCCCGGACATAGAATTATCCTTCTAGGCTGGTTATGCTTGCTGAGTAGCTGTAGGCCTGTGCAGGGTCGATAGGGTGATTGTGAGCTGCTGGGCAGCTATTGTGTGTGATCATACCATTTCCATGCATATAAAGAGGTTTTATCCATGTTTTACTATGGTTTTGGCTTCGGACCTACTGGCACTATTTTCTAAACCTTGCATGGCCCGGGGGGCCCGTTTTGATGGAAATAATTTGGAAATGGTTTGATTTAAACTTGTGAATATTCTTGGGTAAAAGAAAATAAAATTATGATTTAAATCACCAGTTTTACGATTAACGCTAGACTCGGCAGGGCCGGAGTGCTAGTTGAGTTTTCTTGCTACTTGAGATGATTTTTAGCCTCGGTCGGACCGAGCACCTGAGATGGCTTTTTACTGTTTAGACCCGGTTATTCCCGGGCACCCTTGGAGGGGTTTTTGAGACATTTTCCTACTACTACTTTAGTCCTGGACAGGGTCTGGCATT
>QJPP01001237.1:0-84311 GCA_003996215.1 Jaltomata sinuosa | reverse complement strand
CCCCCTGCATCTTTGGGTGCAGATTCTAGCGTGGGCCATCACCGTTAGATCGTTGTGATTCGTGCTTGGAGATCTTTTGGGGACTACCTCAGACTGAGGGTGAGCTCTTGGCGATCGGAGCTTAGCTTTAGTTTATCTTTTGCTTCATGTACTCTATTACCATTCAGAGACATCTGTATATATAGTTTTGGTTTATTTGCACTCCATGTATGTAGTTTGGCTCTATACTATGATACCAGGTCTTGGGGTTTGGTTTAGTTTCCGCATATGTATATATTTATAGTCCTTTTATCTGTTCTATTCGTCTTGTTCTCTTATTTGTTAGATAGTAGCCCATTACTAAATGTTCTGGGCTACGGGAATTGGTTCATCTACCGGGGGTTGTAGGTGCCATTATGACCGAGAAATCGAGTTGTGACATAAACTCTATTTAATTCTCCTCCGTTCTAACTCATGCTCTTCGTATTTCAAAAAAATGCCTCTCAAAAGAGTTAACGCTAGGAATCAGCCCACACCAGCAGCTCTAGCAGATCCATTGAATGAGAAGGTTACGCATGCCAAATTTAGGGATGCTTTTCAAGTACTTGCTCAGGCCATGACCGCCCAGGTCAACCAGCAGGCTGCGGCTCCAGCTCCACCTCAGGTCAATACTGTTGTAGCCAAAATCTAGGATTTCACTCGGATAGACCTTCCAGAGTTTCATGGGTCCAATTCCGAAGAGGATCCCCAAGAGTTCTTAGAGGATATTCAGAAGGTGACAGACATTATGGGTGTCACTCCAGTGGAGAGTGCAGACTTAGCTGCCTATCAGCTGAAAGGGGTGGCTCATACTTGGTACCAGTAGTGGAAGGAATCTCGTTGTGTCAATGCAGGACCAGTGACTTGGGATCTTTTCAGGACTACTTTTCTGGACCGGTTCTTCCCACTAGAGCTCAGGGAAGCCAAGGTTCAGGAGTTCATCAACCTGAAGCAGAATGACATGAGCGTAAAGGACTATGTTCTGAAGTTCACTAAGCTATCCAAGTATGCCCCGGTAATAGTAGCTGACTCTAGAGCTCGTATGAGCAAGTTTGTGTCTGAAGGGTCTGATGATGTGGTCAAGAAATGCAATACCGCAATTCTCATTAAGGAAATGGATTTCTCCAGGCTGGTTACTTATGCTCAGTAGATTGAGGAGGAAAAGATCAAGGAAAGGGGAAGTGATGCTAAAAGGTCTAGGACAGGTGATTACAGCCACTTTCAGCAGAGGTCAGAGGGTGGAAACCGCTCTCAATATCGCCAGAAAAATTAAGCACCAGCTCCATCTTCTGCTAGTGCCCCAGTAGCCAAGTTCAAGAAGGATCGTCGAGATAGAGCATCTGTCTCTATGTCCCAAGGTACAGTTACTAGTGGGCGCACTAACCCTATATGTAAGAAGTGTGGTAGAAACCACCAAGGTGAGTGCATGGCAGGCAGCGGAAATTGCTTTGGGTGTGGTAAGCCCGGCCACATGATGAAGGATTATCCCACAGCTTCTCAGAAGGGTAAGGATATTGGCCCATAGACTCAGACTGGTTCTACAGTAGCTCCAGCGGGTTGCCTTACTCAGCAGGGTGCCACGTCTGGTACAGGTGGTGATCATCCCCAAAATAGGCTTTATGCTCTTCAGGCTCGACAGGATCAGGAGGACTATCCTGATGTGGTCACGGGTACGTTACGAGTCTTTAATACTGATGTATATGCATTGTTAAATCCAGGGGCTACACTTTCCTTCATCACTCCTTATGTAGAAGTAAACTTCAGTATTAGTCCAGAAACTCTCCTAGAACCCTTATCAGTCTCTACCCCAGTTGGTGACCTAGTTATAGCTAGATGAGTATACAGAAATTGCCCAGTCATAGTTTCCCAGAAATTCACCTCAGCAAATCTCGTAGAGTTAGAAGTGGTAGACTTTGATATCATTCTACGCATGGATTGGTAACATTCCTGTTATGCCTCAGTCGATTATAGGACTAGGATTGTTCGGTTCCAGTTTCCTAATGAGCCAGTACTAGAGTGGAAGGGTAGTAACTCAGTGCCTGTAGGTCGTTTCATCTCCTACCTTAAGGCCAGAAAAATGATCTCTAAAGGGTAAATCTATCACCTTGTCCGGGTTAAGGATTCAAACTTCGAGACCCCAACTCTTGAGTCAGTCCCAGTAGTAAATGAGTTTCCAAAAGTGTTCCCATAAGATCTTCCCGGAGTTCCTCCCAAAAGGGAGATCGACTTCGGAATAGATCTCCTTCCAGATACCCAGCCTATTTCAATTCCTCCTTAACGAATGGCTTCAGCTAAACTTAAGGAATTGAAGGAACAACTGAAAGACCTGCTAGATAAGGGCTTCATCAGATCCAGCATCTCTCTATGGGGTGATCCAGTGTTGTTCATGCATAAAAAGGATGGTTCCCTCAGGATGTGCAATGACTACCATCAGTTGAACAAAGTCACAATCAAGCATAGATATCCCATCCCCAGGATTGATGACTTGTTCGACCAGCTTCATGGCGCTGGTTGTTTTTCCTAGATAGACCTTAGATCCGGCTATCATCAACTCAGAGTCAGAGATAGTGACATCCCGAAGATAACCTTTAGGACTCGGTTTGGTCACTACAAATTTGTTGTTATGTCTTTCGAACTAACCAATGCTCCTGCAGCTTTCATGGACTTAATGAACAGGGTGTTCAAATAGTATTTGGACTTGTTCGTCATTGTTTTCATTGATGATAATCTTGTTTATTCGTGAAATGAGAAAGAGCATGCGACTCATCTGAGGATTGTTCTATATACTTTCAAAGATCGCCAGCTATTCGCTAAGTTCAGCAAGTGTGAATTCTGGTTACAGTCTGTCTCTTTCCTTGGTCATGTGGTGTCTAGTGATGGTATTCGAGTTGATTCTCAGAAAATTAAGGCAGTAAAGGACTGGCCCCGGCCCACCTCTCTGACAGATTTCAGAAGTTTCTTGGGTTTGCCTGGTTATTACAGAAGGTTCGTAGAAGGATTTTCATCCATAGCAGCCCCATTGACCAAGTTGACTCAGAAAAAGGTCAGATTTTAGTGGTCAGATGAGTGTGAGAAGAATTTCCTAGAACTGAAAACCAGGTTTACTATAACTTCTGTCCCTACCAGAAGGTTCAGACGGTTATGTGGTTTATTATAATGCATCCAGAGTTAGCCTGGGTTGTGTTTTGATGTAGCAGGGTAACGTCATAGCTTATGCTTCCAGACAGCTTAAGGCCCATGAGAAGAACTACCCGACTCATGACCTCGAGCTTGCAGCGGTTGTGTTTTCCCTAAAATTTGGAGACACTATCTGTATGGTGTTCATATTGATGTGTTCACATATCACAAGAGCCTTCAGTATGTGTTTACCCAGAAAGAGTTGAATCTTTGTCAAAGGAGATGGCTTGAGTTCCTCAAAGATTATGATATGAATGTGCTCTACCATCTGGTTAAGGCCAATGTAGTGGTTGATGCTCTCAGTAGACTATCTATGGGTAGCGTATCTCATGTTGAGGAAGAGAAGAGAGAAATGGCCATAGATGTTCATCGGCTTGCTCGCCTAGGAGTTTGCCTTATGGACACAACAGATGGTGGTGTGATAGTTCAGAATGGGTCAGAATCTTCACTGGTAGCTGAGGTTAAGGGGAAACAGGATAGTGATCCCATGTTGCTTCAGTTAAAGGGTGCAGTTCATCAGCAAAGAGTTGAGGTTTTCTCCCAAGAGGGAGATGGTGTCCTTCATTATCAGGGTCACTTATGTATTCCTAAGGTGGGTGGGTTGAGACAACAGATCCTTTCATAAGCCCATAATTCTAGATATTCCATTAATCCAGGTGTCACTAAGATATACCGTGACCTACGGGAAGTCTATTGGTGGAATGGCATGAAGAGGGACATCACAGATTTTGTGGCTAAGTGTCCCAACTGTCAGCAAGACAAGGTAGAACATCAGAAACCAGGAGGTGTGACTCAGGAGATTAGCCTTCCTACTTGGAAGTGGGAAGTGGTCAATATGTATTTCATTACAGGTCTACCTCATACTCACAGGCAGCATTACTCCATTTGAGTGATAGTGGACAGAGTCACTAAGTCAGCTCACTTCTTGGCTATCAAGACTACAGATTTAGTGGAGGATTATGCCAGACTCTACATCAGTGAGATAGTCAGGTTGCATGGAGTTACCTTGTCCATCATCTCAGATAGAGGTCCTCAGTTTACATCTTATTTCTAGATATCTTTCCAGAAAGGTCTTGGTACTCAGGTGAATCTCAGTACAGTATTTCATCCGCAGACGGATGGTCAGGCAGAGCGTACCATTCAGACCTTAGAGACATGTTGAGAGCTTGTGTGATAGAGTTCAAGGGTAGTTGGGATGATCACCTACCCCTCATAGAGTTCACCTATAATAATAGCTTCCATTCTAGCATTCAGATAGCCCCATATGAGGCCCTCTATGGGCGTAGATGTAGGTCACCTGTTGGTTGGTTCAAAGTAGGTGAAGCATCTTTGATTGGACCAAATTCGGTACATGAGGCTATGGATAAAGTTCAGCTCATAAGAGATAGGCTAAAGATAACTCAGAGTCGTCAGAAGTCCTATGCAGATGTTAGGAGAAGAGACTTAGAATTTGAAGTTGACGATTTGGTCTTCCAGAAAGTATCACCCATGAAGGGTGTAATGAGATTCGACAAGAAAGGGAAGCTCAGTCCCAGATATGTAGGTCCTTACAGAATCTTGAAAAGGGTTGGTAATGTGGCTTACGAGTTAGAATTACCATCAGATCTAGCAGCAGTTCATCATACTTCTATGTTATGGAACTCAGTTCAGTTAGATAACAGTTTCTAGTACTCTGTTGTTGGGATTGCAGCTCTTTCCCTTCAAATTCAGCTTATCTAGTCATCATTCGAGGACGAATGATCCCAAGAGAGATATATTGTAACACCCCAGAACTTCCAAGCCTAGACTAAGCTTAGAAAAACCAGTAGAAAATAACAATTTGCAGAAAAATTAAAGTTTCCAGTAACCACGGTTCAAAGTACAAACCATAGTTTGGACTTACGGCCCGTCATCTTGAACCGTAGTTCGAGTTCCAGTAGCCCAGGAATTCTGCCCTAGGGACCACGATTAGGAGTATGGACCATAGTTTGGAACCACGATACGTCTTCTTAACCCATAGTTCAAGTTCCAGTAGCTTCTCAGTACATGTTCCAGGGACTACGGTTAGGACTACGGACCGTAGTTTGGAACCACAGTCCATCATCTCAAATCGTAATACCAAGTCCAGTAGCCTCTCAGTTCTAGCTTCAGAAACCACGAGTCAAACAACGGTCCGTACTTTAAAAGAACGGTCCATCCTTTGAGTCATGGAAATCCCCAGGCTAAGTCAAGTCCCAGGAACCACGAGTCACATGACGAACCAGCGTTAAGAAGCACGGTCCATCCTGCTGAGTTATGGTTCCTGAGACCAGAGACCCCTAACATTCTTAGGCAATACCACGACTCAGGTTAATGGTCCGTCGTCCAAGAGTACGGCCCGTCAACCAAGTCGTGATCCCTGAGTTGCATTTTCTGCAGAAATCTTTTAACTTTCTCAGGGGTATTCTAGACTTTTCCTTTATTTTTAAGGCCTAAGCTACGTCATTTTATGTCGCCTAAGTCTAATTAATTAGTCTAAAACTAACTAAAACCCTCATTCTCCTAAAATCATTGGACTTAGATAGAAAAGAATCACAAAGAGGCGTTAGTTTCTCCCAAGAACAAGTAGAGGTCTTCATCAAGTTCAGCCCCAAAAATCTGAGGATTTCTCCGTGGATTTCTTCACCAGGTATGTGGGATTTCAATAGTGGGTTCCTTTCACCCATTAGGTCCCCAGATTCCAGTCAATCTTTAGTTTTTTCTCCATGATTGTTTCAGACCTAGAGTTCCTAAACCTTAGGGATTTATTGTAATTCAATCCTTACAGCTTTTATGGTATTGATTACGTGTCTCTTAGAAAATTAGTATAGTTTTATGAATAATGCTCAGAAATCCTAGCTTGTAGAAATTCCAGTATTTCCATGAATTTAGCTTACTAGACAGATCAGTAATATGCTTATGCTACAGAAATTGAATGCCACATCTTTCAGCCTATGTATGTTGCATTCTCAATCAATTATCAGTACTTTGAGCTATCATTTATTTCAGTACATTATTACTTACATTCAGTGGGAGTAGACTTAGTACCGAGCAGACGAGGGGATGAAGGCTTAGCTATCAGTTTAGCCTAAGACCTTTAAAAGCAGTCCCCAAGTCCCAAAACTAAGGCGCCACTGTAGGTTTAAAGGAGTCAGTTGTCATACTAGGTTGCACCTCCTTGTCCCTTGTGGACATCAGTAGTGGATCTACGTTAGACTTGTTCGTACCCTTGGCAAGGTATGAATACCCTTCCATCCAGGGTTACAGGTTGTCCCCATAGTTAGCTCAACCTGGGGTATGTCAGTTAGTAGTGTCTCCTACCGTCAGATTCATGTGTATTGACCTTGTATACAGTATTTACGTTCAGTATTCAGTTCAGCATGTTATCTCATGATTTATACTTGGTCATTGCATTCAATTCTGTAATGACCCTTCCGGTCATTTACACGTTTTCGCCTTTCTTGTACCATTAGAGCTTACTTGTAGCGGCCCAAGTTATTTATGGCTTGTCGGGACTGGTAGTTCGGTGCCCGGGCCGTTGTTTGGTCTGTATAGATGTTCCTCGTTTTAGAGCTTTAACTTTGGAAATCGTTGACTTCAGTCAACATTTTTGTTAATACCAAAGAATTAAACCAAGGTTCTAGGTCAAGGGAATCCCTTACTCGAAAGTTCGAGTTAAAGAAATACCTCGTGTAACACCTCGCCTGTTTGGAAGGTTTATAGTAACCTGTGCCTTTGGGGTAAGACTAATAGCGTCTAATATACTAAGAAGGATGTTTTATGAGGTATTATAATCATAAAATGGTCGTATGATAAGTTTTGAAGTCAAGCAAGTTGCGAAACAAAAGTCGGAAAAAGTTATTGTAAATTCCTTTAAGGAATTCTCTTCAAATATGGGTTAAATGTCTTGGGGTGTTACTCCCTATATATAAAGAGTTAGTGGTCCCCCAATATACCAAATCGAAGGTCTACGAGTCTAGTTTCCAACGCACTAAACCGTTTGTCCATACGACTCCAGAATAGAGATAAATTCACGTTTTTGTAAGATCGCGCAAGCAGACACGTCAAGGTGGGGCCCGCATCCTAAGTCGGTTTTGCCTTATAAAAGGTGTTCCAGCTTCGTTTTAATTCATAAAAATCACCCAAAAGCTTCAGAAAATCAGAAGGAAATTCCATAAATAATCCATGAACTTTGATCCTTTCAATTCGGAAGTTTAACGGAAGTTGCTCTACGTCGCGAGCTCGTCATTTTGGTATAGTTTTCCCCATCGATTTCATGGCGTATCTTCATGGGTGTTGATGCAGCGAGCCAGCAGGTGTTTTCGGAGTATTTGGAAGTAGCTACAGAGTTATATTGGCAAGGTATGGATCCCGTACACTTGTCTATTTGTTGAATCAAGATTCTAAGCTTCTAGTTATGAAAAGTTGTATTTTTCCGATATCTTGTAGTAGTTTCTTGTTGATTTTGGATCTGTTTGTTGTTCCTGCAAGGAGGCAGGTTGTTAATCTTGGGAAATTGAATATTTTTGTCAAGGAAATCTCTCCGCTATGACCCTCCTTCGTTATTATATGTTCTAGTATTGTTTTATGGATTTCTGAGCCACGAAGTGTTATTTTGGATTTGTGGCTTTGGACAGCCCCTTTATCTTGTTATGTTTGGTTATTGTTGTGGTGTTCTTGTTGTGGTAAGGTGCTGGAGGGATTGGAAAACTGTGCGATTCTTTTTGGGATCGCATACGATAGTGATTGGATTGGACAACGTGAAGTATGCCTTGAAATAGTGCCTCGGGAGCTCGTCGCTCCATTGAGATGTGGTTAACATATTATTGTTGGATTTAGCTGCCATTTCTTATTGTTATTGGCCTCATTTTATGTTTTGGAGTTGGCTGATCTCGAGTGTGACATTAACACCCTATCAATTGGCTATGGCTCGTTCTTGCAGCCTTGTCGATTCTAGCAATTGTTTCATTACCTTGGTTTGTCAGGCTTCATAGAGAGGCCTTAGGGGCTTCAGTTGAAAGTATTTGTTTTGTGCGATTCAGAGCTTCCTAGAGCTGTTCGAGTCTGGACGATGCCGTTCCCGCAGCTAGTCATTGGATGACAGGTAGGTTATGGCTTTCCTACCTAGACTCTGCGTCTATAGACTATAACTGCATTAATTAGCATCCTTGGATGGGTTGTTATAGGTTGGTACCCCAGACCTTGTCTGCCTTTCGTCCGTCTATTTCATACGTTGTTTGTAGTATTCGCGTAGTAATGTATATTACCTTTGTGGTCCTGTGTGGCCTTGTATTGACTCTGGAACATAGATGGTGGGATATTTGGGAATGTTCGCGGGTCCTGGACATAGAGATTATCCTTTTAGGCTGGTTATGTCTGTTGAGTAGCTATTGGGCCTGTGCCGGGCTGATAGGAATTGTTGTGAGCCATTGGGCTACTTTTATATTTATGTGCAAGCATATCATCCATGAAAAAGGTTTTCCCCTGCATGTTTTACTACAGTTTTGGCTGTGAGCCACTATTGACAGTTTACCTAAATTTTCATGGCCCTAGGGGGCATTTTTGGTACTGTTGTTATAGAAAAGGGGATTTTTGGATGTTTTCGCACTGATTTTATTACTTGTACTAGTATCTGCGGGGCAGAGCACCAGACTTTATTTTATTACTGATACTAGTCTCTGGGGGGCAGAGCACCAGACTTAATTTTATTACTGATACTAGTCTCTGCGAGGCGGAGCACTAGACTTGATTTACTACAGTTTTAGACTCGGTTATGACTAGGCACCCTTGGAGAGGTTTTTGAGGCATTTTCTACTGCTTTAGTCCTGGACAGGGTCTGGGCATGCATATTTGAGACTGGGTCTCAATCTTGATCCCAGACTTGCTTCCGAATGACATGTCTTGATACTGAGTTTTAGTATGGGGTCGGGGACCTCCATGGACCTTGCCGCTCTGGGCCTGGGGCTTCGGGCTGCGTGCATCGGAGGGAAGGGTATACGGTTGAGTAGAGGTATACTGGCTGAGTCCTTCCATAGAACCTGCCTGCTGGGCCTGATTGGCACCGGAGTAGGTACATACAGAGGTTCTATTTCATATCATAGCATATCATGCATTGGATTCCACCCTTGTTTGTTGTGTGTTCAGTGTACGCTCCGGTAGTATGGGATGCCGGAGGGTTTTTTTCTCTTGATTGTGTTCCTCGGTTGTATGGGTGGCCGTTGGGACTGTAGGTAGACTATATTTACTCCTGTTTTTACTTAGACCTTGTCTTGGCACTCGGTTCTTGAAAAATTAGTGATGGCTAGCTTGTTGAGGCTTTGGTTGTGGGATGTCTGATTAGTGAGAGGGCTTTGGAGTCCTATATTATCGAGGCACTTTTGTGTGGCCTTCTGAGCAGAGTGTGAGACTCTGGTTCTATTCTTGTGGGAAGCTGAGTGGTATCTCTCGGTTATTATGGTCTAGTTATTTCATCCTAGGGTGGTACTTGTGAGGTGATTCCCTGGTTATGCTATCATGTGATTGGATGGGTGTTATGATTTCCTTATACTGGTTGATTCCATTTTGAGTATGTTAGACTGCTCTCCATTTTTTCCTTCTACTTGAGGTTACCGATATACCGCCATTTTCTCAACTCTCTCTCTACTTACTTATATTGTTGTGCAAGGACTCCAGGTGCGTTCTTCTTTCCTTCACCAGTGATTCTGTGTGATTTTATCTCTGTGCTAGCATGTGTTACTTGAAGCTCTTGGTTATGGATGATCTGTGCTAGCTCCTTGTGCCTTGCTTATTGCTTCAGTGACTGCTTTCTTGCTATCTGTTACTTACTGCTTTTATATCTTATATGCGCTCAGTCGGCCGAGGATACCTACTGAGTACCCATGGTTTTGGTGCTCATACAATACTTCTGCACTTTTTGGTGTAGATATTAGCTGAACTTTTGCCGTTGATTACATTGGAGACTCGTGCAGCTTTTGGATCTTTGAGACTAGGGTGAGCGCTTGACGGTCGGGACTTGTCTACATCTCATCCGTTGTATTGTTGCTCCTTGTACTTCCGGAGGCAAATTTGTATTGTATTTTGTTACTTCTAGCACTTGTATTCTATTAGAAGCTTCTGTACTATTAATACCAATTCTTGGGGTTGGTGTAGTTTCCTTTATGTATTTATATTCGAGTTTTGCTTCCTTTTTTTTCTGCTTGCTGGTGCATTTTGGTTAGGTAGTAGCCCATTACTAACCATTCTAGGCTACGGGAATTGGTTCGCCTACTGGGAGGTTGTAGGTGCCATCATGACCTGAAAAATTAGGTCGTGACAGCTTGGTATCAGAGCTCTAGGTTCACTGGTGTCATGGTACAGAAGCAAGTGTCTAAGCAGAGTCTCGTGGATCGGTATGATAACGTCTGTATCCTATCTGCGGGAGGCTACAGGGCATTGTTAAGAAAAGTTTTATCTTCTTGGCTCCTCATCGTACGTTCCTGGCTCTATTGACTTCTAGACTTCGATTATTCATTCATTCTAAGATTCCTCATACGAGTGCGATAGAGGTTGGTTCTGAGGCTTCTGTGCTTGTTGCTTCAGTGCTTCTATCAGCACCAGGACTCTAGAGTGAGGCTTTACCGCACTAAATAGGAGGTGTGGGGTCAGCCCAACCTCCGATTGGATTTATAGCGACCTCAGCGCTTCAGGACACCCTGGCTAGGACTCTGAGTCCTCCAGTGAGTGTTTCAGTACCTGGTTTTGTGAGTGGTGCTTCAGTTATAGTTGAGCTTCTAGTTTTTCAGCAGGGTTGTCTGTCGGTATTGGAGTACAAGGTAAGATTTTCCCGTCGGATTTCATCTGGTATAGGCTATTTTTGGTGTGGTGAGCATGGGCACTTTGCTAGGAATTGCCCCAGAATTGGGTATCCCAGAAAGCCTGGTTGTTATCACTGTGGAGAGATTGGTTACCTTTATAGATATTGTCCCCGGCGAGGGCAGGTTAGGCCTTTAGTTTTGACTACTCAGTCCAGAGTTATATCCCATCAGCTTGATACTCCTCTTGGTAGGCCAGAGGTAGAGGTTCTTGATATCGTTTCTCCAGGTTAGGCTTTTGCTACCTTCGACTTGTGATAGTCCTGCTCGCGTTGCGATTCTATCCCTTCTGTCATTTATTTTATTATATACCTACCTGCTATTTGTTTAAGTTGTTTGGCTACCCAAATTATAGTACTGATATGTTATTTTATTGGTAGTTTATTCTTTAGTAGTGGATGGGGGTAAGTTAGCCTTGAGAGGTATTTTCCCGGAGTTGTAGCTCGTGGGTAGTTCTTGTTATTCTGTTTCTAGTCGGGTTACCCCTGTTTCATTGTGATTCTGGACTTTTTGTTGGGTTTCCCTTGTTGAGCGGTCCTAGATGGTTGTTGCCTAGGCCGTTATCTAGCGTGGCTAGAGATCCGTGTGATGGTTCGGTGTATTACCGGTAGTTGGGCCGGAGTTAAGATTTTGCCTCAGTTGGGAGATATTGGTTATGCTAGTGTGCATAGATTGGTTTGGTCTCCCGAGTGTCTAGAGTCGACCCTCTTTGTTGATTAGTTTAGGAGGTTGGTAGGTATGTGGGTTGTTCCCATATTCTCCTCCACTTCCTGGTCTGTTGGGTGTTTTGTTGTATCCCTAGCTCCAGTTGGAATGAATCTTGATCGTATTTCTTTCAACGAGCTCTGGATGTTGGCATCGTGATTGGGTCTTGACTTTAAGCACTTCCGACTAAGTGTTGATCGTAACCTCGTGGTTAGGTTGTATTTGTAAGCATTTCGGGTGAGTTGGGCATCCGGCCCATTCTTCTCCTGCCTTATTGAATTTGACGTGTAGCTATGAGTAGTAAGGTAATGGCTTCAGGTTCTTATTCGAGAAAGGATTTGTAAGGTTTAGTATGTGCTAAGGAAGCATTTTTTTTAGTTGAAAAAGAAGGGAGATGACTCTTTGTTTGTGTTTAAGTGTCCTTGTGGTTGCCTGAGGTGGCGATGAAGGTTTGCTTTGGGATTGTGTGTTGGTGATTCGATCCAGCCGTCTACACATTGCCGTGATTTTCCATCGATTGGTTTTTGTTTCAGTAGCAGCTGTGGTGTTGGCAACTTGTATTTTCAGGCCTAGTTGGCTTGGGTTCTTAAGGGTTCATTGGCAGCATAAAGGTTCGACCAAGGCTTTGGTTGGCAGTTTTGAAAGTCGGTGTTCAGAATCATAACTTGGTAGGTTACATCGGATGGTTTGAGGCAGTTTCTATTTGGTTGCAGCATCCTAGTGCCGGGAGGCAGTGGGTGCGGGCAACTTAGCTTCTTTTACTTCAGTTGTGGATGCGGCTATTGGCCTTGGACACCTAGTCCTTAGCTAACCTCTGCAAGAGGTGAGATATTCTATATTTCAGCAGTGTTCTAGTTAGTACGAGGTTCTTCTACCATGGTTGGACAGACTCAGCGGCGTAAGTTTGAGCTTCAGCAGTGGTGTATGCTTTATGTGGTCAGCTTGTGCGGGTTAAGACTAGCGAGGCTATTTTGAGCTCTGATGATACGTAGAGACTGATAATAGCCATTCGTTTGCCCAGGATTTGAAAGCTTGTTTAATTGATTCCTCCAGAGTTATTGTTTATGTGGGGTTCTAGTGTTGGTTAGACTTGGCCAGTATGGACGAGAAGTTCATTATGATATATGCTTCAAAGTGGTTGCTTGTTTGCAGAACCAGTAGAGCGGTTGATTCGAGCCAAAGGAATGAGTTGAAAGTATATGCAAAAATTTCTATGGCTAGATGGTAACTTTGAACCCCAGGCACCTTTTTCCTTTGCCTTCAGGTTGTTTGGACTTGATATTTGTGGCATGGTGGACTTCTTCCTGAGGTGAGATTCATAAGACAATTTCACATTCAAATAGTGTTCGAGTATTCGGAGTAGCACCAGTGTTTTCTAGAGTTGGGAGCTTGGCTCATGGTTACAGACTTCGTGGTAGGCTTACCACACTTCTTGCAGGATTGTGGTTTTGGTTTGGGTCTTTCGGGCAGGTTGCCCTGGTTCATTCACTTTCAGCTGATTCAAACTTGGCACGGTTCAGTTAGCGAATTTGATGTTAGAAAAAAATGTTCGTTCGTTCGTTGGTGGTCAGTCAAGGCAGGTAACTTCATATTCAATGATATGCTACGGGTTGTTATCTTAGATGGAAAAGGCTAGTAGCCTATACCTTGGCTTAGAATGAGCTTGAATAAAGTGGGTGACTTCATTCGTGGTAAAGTATAAGCAGGAACTATGGATCTCCAGTGTGTCAGTTGATGCTTGGAGAGTGGTTTGAGTGTTCGGCTTGCATGCAGGTTCCTATTTGTCGTGCTAAAGGATTCAGTTCAGAATAAAAAAAAGGGTTTTGTGTAACAGCGGGCTCATGAGTTGGAGTTTTGGGTTGATGGATTTTCTGGTAAACTTGGTATAGTTTTGAGAATTCGAGTTATGTGTGTTGATAGCCTTGGTGCTCTGGTTTCGGTGTTGTGTAGGTGCTTTTTGGTTAAGATTGTCGAGGTTCAGTTTGGGTTGGCAGATCTTTGGAGGTTGAAATCTAGCTTGGCTAGTAAGAAATTAACGCTTGGTTGCTTTCTTTGGTTCTGTTCTATTGGGTGTCGTCTGGTCGCGAAGGTTACCCGGGTTGTCTGAGAGAGTAGTGCGGGCGTTGTATCCGCTATTCTTAAATCTCTAGTATTTTCTTCCTTCCTGACTTTCAGGGACGAAAGTCTTTTTAGTAGTGGATGATGTAATGACCCTTTCGGTCATTTACACGTTTTCGCCTTTCTTGTACCATTAGAGCTTACTTGTAGCGGCCCAAGTCATTTATGGCTTGTCGGGACCGGTAGTTCGGTGCCCGGGCCGTTGTTTGGTCTTTATGGCCGTTCCTTGTTTTAGAGCTTCAACTTTGGAAATCGTTGACTTCAGTCAACATTCTTGGTAATACCAAAGAATTAAACCAAGGTTCTAGGTCAAGGGAATCCCTTACTCAAAAGTTCGAGTTAAAGAAATGCCTCGTGTAACACCTCGCCCGTTTGGAAGGTTTATAGTAACCCGTGCCTTTGGGGTAAGACTAATAGTGTCTAATATACTAAGAAGGATGTGTTATGAGGTATTATAATCCCAAAATGGTCGTATGATAAGTTTTGAAGTCAAGCAAGTTGCGAAACAAAAGTCGGAAAAAGTTATTGTAAATTCCTATAAGGAATTCTCTTCAAATTTGGGTTAAATGTCTTGGGGTGTTTCTCCCTATATATAAAGATTTAGTGGGCCCCCAATATACCAAATCTAAGGTCTACGAGTCTAGTTTCCAACGCACTAAACCGTTTGTCCATACGACTTCAGAATAGAGAGATATTCACATTTTTGTACGACCGCGCAAGCAGATACGTCAAGGTGGGGCCCGCATCCTAAGTCGGTTTTGCTTTATAAAAGGTGTTCCAGCTTCGTTTTAATTCATAAAAATCACCCAAAAGCTTCAGAAAATCAGAATGAAATTCCATAAATAATCCATGGACTTTGATCCTTTCAATTCGGAAGTTTAACGGAAGTTGCTCTACGTCGCGAGCTCGTCATTTTGGTATAGTTTTCCCCGTCGATTTCATGGCGTATCTTCGTGGGTGTTGATGCAGCGCATCAGTAGGTGTTTTCTGAGTATTTGACAGTATCTACATAGTTATATTGGCGAGGTATGGATCCCGTACACTTGTCTATTTGTTGAATCAAGATTCTAAGCTTCTAGTTACGAAAAGTTGTATTTTTCCGATATCTTGTAGTAGTTTCTTGTTGATTTTGGTTCTGTTTGTTGTTCCTGCAAGGAGGCAGGTTGTTAATCTTGGGATATTGAATATTTTTTTCAAGGAAATCTCTCCCCTACGACCCTCCTTCGTTATTATATGTTCTAGTATTGTTTTATGGAATTCTGAGCCACGAAGTGTTATTTTGGATTTGTGGCTTTGGACAGCCCCTTTATCTTGTTATGTTTGGTTATTGTTGTGGTGTTCTAGTTGTGGTAAGGTGCTGGAGGGATTGCGAAATTGTGCGATTCTTTTTGGGATCGCATACGATAGTGATTGGATTGGACAATGTGAAGTACCCCTTGAAATAGTGCCTCGGGAGCTCGTCGCTCCTTTGAGATGTGGTTAACATATTATTGTTGGATTTAGCTTCCATTTCTTATTGTTATTGGCCTCATTTTATGTTTTGGAGTTGACTGGTCACGAGTGTGACATTAACCCCTTATCAATTGGCTATGGCTCGTTCTTCCAGCCTTGTCGATTCTAGTAATTGTTCCATTACCTTGGTTGGTCAGGCTTCATAGAGACGCCTTTAAGGATTCAGTTGAAAGTATTTGTTTTGTGCGATTTAGAGCTTCCTGGAGCTGTTCGAGTCTGGACGATGTTGTTCCCGCAGCTAGTCATTGGATGACAGGTAGGTTATGGCTTTCCTACCTAGACTCTGCGTATATAGGCTATAACTGCATTAGTTAGCTTCCTTGGATGGGTTGTTATAGGTTGGTACCCCAGACCTTGTTCGCCTTTCGTCCGTCTATTTCATACGTTATTTGTAGTATTCACGTATGAATGTATATTACCTTTGTGGTCATGTGTGGCCTTGTATTGACTCTGGAACATAGATGGTGGGCTATTTGGGAATGTCCACGAGTCCCGGACATAGAGATTATCCTTTTAGGATGGTTATGTCTGCTGAGTAGCTATTGGGCCTGTGCAGGGCTGATAGGAATTGTTGTGAGCCGTTGGGCTACTTTTATATTTGTGTGCGAGCATATCATCCATGAAAAAGGTTTTCCCCTGCATGTTTTACTACAGTTTTGGCTGTGAGCCACTATTGACAGTTTACCTAAATTTGCATGGCCCTGGGGGCCCCTTTTTGGTACTGTTGTTGATAGAAAAGGGGATTTTTGGATGTTTTTGCACTGATTTTATTACTGGTACTAGTCTCTGCGGGGCAAAGCACCAGACTTGATTTTATTACATATACTAGTCTCTGCAGGGCAGAGCACCAGACTTGATTTTATTACTGATACTAGTCTCTGCGGGGCGGAGCACTAGACTTGATTTACTACAGTTTTAGACCCGGTTATGACCGGGCACCCTTGGAGGGGTTTTTGAGGCATTTTCTATTGCTTTAGTCCTGGACAGGGTCTGGGCATGCATATTTGAGACTGGGTCTCTATCTTGATCCCAGACTTGCTTCCGAATGACATGTCTTGATACTGAGTTTTAGTATGGGGTCGGGGACCTCCATGGACCTTGCCGCTCTGGGCCTGGGGCTTCGGGCTGCGTGCATCGGAGGGAAGGGTATACGGTTGAGTAGAGGTATACTGGCTGAGTCCTTCCATGGAACCTGCCTGCTGGGCCTGATTGGCACCGGAGTAGGTACATACAGAGGTTCTATTTCATATCATAGCATATCATGCATTGGATTCCACCCTTGTTTGTTGTGTGTTCAGTGTAAGCTCCAGTAGTATGGGATGCCGGAGGGTTTGTTTTCACTTGATTGTGTTCCTCGGTTGTATGGGCGGCCGTTGGGACTGTAGGTAGACTATATTTACTCCTTTTTTTACTTAGACCTTGTCTTGGCACCCGGTTCTTGAAAGATTAGTGATGGCTAGCTTGTTGAGGCTTTGGTTGTGGGATGTCTGATTCGTGAGAGGGCTTTGGAGTCCTATCTTATCGAGGCACTTTTGTGTGGCCTTTTGAGCAGAGTCTGAGACTCTGGTTCTATTCTTGTGGGAAGCTGAGTGGTATCTCTTGGTTATTATGGTCTAGTTATTTCATCCTAAGGTGGTACTTGTGAGGTGATTCCCTGGTTATGCTATCATGTGATTGGATGGGTGTTATGATTTTCTTATACTGGTTGATTCCATTTTGAGTATGTTAGACTGCTCTCCGTCTTTTCCTTCTACTTGAGGTTACCAGTATACTGCCATTTTCTCAACTCTCTCTCTACTTACTTATATTGTTGTACAAGGACTCCAGGTGCATTCTTCTTTCCTTCACCAGTGATTCTGTGTGATTGTATCTCTGTACTAGCATGTGTTACTTGAAGCTCTTGGTTATGGATGATCTGTCCTAGCTCCTTGTGCCTTGCTTATTGCTTCAGTGACTGCTTTCTTGCTATCTGTTACTTACTGCTTTTATATCTTATATGCTCTCAGTCGGCCGATGATACCTACTGAGTACCCGTGGTTTTGGTGCTCATACCATACTTCTGCACTTTTTGGTGCAGATATTAGATGAACTTTCGCCGTTGATTATGTTGGAGACTCGTGTAGCTTTTGGATTTTTGAGACTAGGGTGAGCGCTTGACGGTCGGGGCTTGTCTACATTTCATCCGTTGTATTGTTGCTCCTTGTACTTTCGGAGGCAAATTTGTATTGTATTTTGTTACTTCTATCACTTGTATTCTATTAGAAGCTTTTGTACTATTGATACCAAGTCTTGGGGTTGGTGTAGTTTCCTTTATGTATTTATATTCGAGTTTTGCTTCCGTTTATTTCTGCTTGCTGGTGCGTTTTGGTTAGGTAGTAGCCCATTACTAACCGTTCTAGGCTACGGGAATTGGTTCGCCTACTGGGAGGTTGTAGGTGCCATCATGACCTGAGAAATCGGGTCGTGACAAGTTCACCTTTCAGTTATGTTGCAGTATGTCTACTTTCATGTTCAATTTTATATTGTCCAGCTTGTACATATCCTGCATGCTCAGTACATTCAAAGTACTGACGCATACTTTTTTGCTACATCATTTTATGATGTAGGTTCAGGCACTCAGCATCCAGACCATGCCTAGTTCGATTTCTGGTCTGCACTCAGCAGCTCAGTGGTGAGTCCTCATTAGTTCGAGGATGATAAACATGCTTATATTTTCAGTATTTATTTTAGTTCTTTTCAGATTTATTAGAGTTAGCTGGGGGCATGTCCCAGCAATTCCTATTCAGTTAGAAGGCTTTCAGACATAGACTAGATTCAGCAGTCCTTAGTGTGGTCTTCAGTCAACACTATGTTATTTTATAACTTCTTTTATATTCAGATTCTTGGGTCCTTCTCGTCTTTACATATTGAAATGTTTTAGTTTCTGCACAGTGCATGTCTTAACCTGATTTTTGTATAGATGTGCCATGCAATGGGTTAGCTTGGGGTCACTTGTGACACTAAGCACCATGTTGCATCCAGGGGTAAATTTGGGGTGTGACATTAATAAAAGAGATACGAAAAATAGACCCAATGAAACAAGTTCAACTTAAATAATATCTTTGGGTACAAACTTTTAAAATGACATACGGACATCACATTTTTACCAATCTACGAAGCTTCTAACATTCGGAATAGAAATTCTAAGCTAAGACATGGCCCTGACAATACCATAAAATAGAACAGATTTATCCAATCATCTAAAAAGAAGGAAACACATATGCCTTTCAGAAGTATGGAGGGCGCACCACTTGCTTATCGATATCCCAAAAGTCCTAGTGCTGCACAGAACCACGAAAAAGGGTCTCTGATCCTGCATCATAAAAAGATGCAGCATCTGGGGATGATCAGTACGATGAGTACTGGTATACAACTAGGGGAAGGGACATCACAATATACAAAAGCAAGTCATAGAACATTTCGTAAAACATAATAGTAGATATGAGACAAAATACTCAACATCGAACAAAAGTGTTCATTTACTTTACTTCTGAACTAGATGGTTTAACCAACATAACGTACATAATACACCACGGGATATGTGGGTCTGATCAAAGCTCCAATCCATGTTTGTCGCATGAATCAGGATCCTTTTGTATATAACAACATAAAAGGCCTACATAGATCATCCTCGTAGAGAAGAAATATAAGGTCATCCAATTAAAGAGCGAACCATCCGCTACGTGGAAAAACATAGGTTTCGGGTGATGAGACTTTCAAAGTTATACCTTCTCATTTAACCATCTAATTCTATTAAGCCCATCTTTTACTTTTTTTAAAGCATCTAAAACAATCATTTATAAGGGACGTTCATCATTCCTAAGGCATCCATTAGTTTGGTATCGTCATACCAGGACTTGCAATTCATAGGAAAACATATAATGTCATAATTGTTCATACATCATTTGTCACAACAATTAAAAGATTTCCAAACTCATTTAATATACATATGTCCCTCAAGGTTTACAATCTCATAACTTAACAGATAAGCATTTCAAACCGAGGAATGTAGGAAATCATTTTCTTTTCGTCAAAATCCAACACTTGAATAATAAAATGAATTTTGAAATATTCTTTACTTTAGGATTTAAATCTGCCCCAACAACAGTTTTAATTTAAAGTTCGTATTTCAAACAAAACCCTAAAAATGATTCACAGTTAGAGAGAGATTTCATAGAAAGCATTTGAAACATCAAGTAAATTCTTCTTCCGAAAACCCTTCAACCATTCATATTCAATACTAGTATAAAATTCATCTTTCGTAGTAGAAAACATATTACTAATACGTTTAGTTGAAAGGGGATTGTTCAACATACCTTATGACGGAGAAAAATAATGAAAAGATTGAGTTTTTGCCTTAGAACCTTGAACACTAAGCACCTTTGCTTATAGGATATTTTGGGAGAAAAGTAACGTATTTGACTGGCTTAGTTCGTGCTTTAGGGGTTTAGGAACATTTAGAATAAGTGGGGGATGGTTTTGGGTAAGAAAAGGACCAAAAGGCCCTTTTAAAACACGTGAGAAAATCAAAAGGGGGGCCGCTGGGCACCACCTCCATGCCATGGGGCTATCATGGAGCCTGGCCTCCATGACACCCTGCTATAATGGAGGTCCATCTCTGTGACACCCTGCTATCGCGGACCTCCACTATTTTGTGTCAAAAATTGATTTTTCTTGACCCTATGCTTCGTGGCACGGGGATAACGCAATGGCATACTGTTTCGGGATCCGAAAAAATATTTTTCTCACATTTCTTACTCCCTAAAATTCCCCGGTTTGATCTAATAACATCCCCAAAGGTTATATACTCCAAATAACTTATTTTTTCTTAGCTCTACAAGCATAATAAAGAATATCAGAATTACGGGACGTTACATTATTCCCCCCTTGGGATCATTCATCCCTGAATGATGATTATGGACACTTCTAGCATGGCATAGGGATGCGCATGAAACATTAAGGAAAACATACAAAGAAATTTGACACAAGCTTCGGATTCATACCTTAGTTTAGCTCATCTGAAAAAGCAAACAAAAAGGGATATCTAACCTTCATGTCTTCCTCTGATTCCCAAGTGGCTTCTTCTACTTTGTGATTCTTCCACAACACTTTTACCGAAGCTATTTCTTTGATCCTCAACTTCAAACTTGACAATACAAAATTTCTATGGGAACTTCTTCACATGACAAGGAATCTCTCACCTCAATATTCTTTATCAGAACCATACACGAATGATCACCCACACACTTCTTGAGCATAGACACATGGAATACGGGATGAATCAATGCCAAACTTGTGGGTAACTCCAACCCATAAGAAACATTTCTAATCTTTCTCAAAATCTTATAAGGGCCATTTAATGAGGACTGAGCTTACCCTTCCGCCCAAACCTCATAACTCCCTTTATAGGAGAGACGTTCAAGAACATTTTATCGCCAATATCGAGTTCTAACTCCCTTCTTCTCACATCGGCATAGGCCTTTTGATGGCTTTGGGAAGTCTTTAGTCTCTCTCTCATGATCTTTACTTTCTCCATCGCTTGGTGCATAAGATATGGTCCTAAAAACCTAGTTTCTCCCATCCAATAGGTGACCTACACCTCCTACCATAAAGAGCCTCGAATGGTGGCATTTGAGTATTTAAGTGATAACTATTATTGTAGGCTAATTCAATAAGAGGCAAGTGATCCACCTAAGTACCTTTGAAGTCGATGACGCATGCTCTCAACATATCCTCCAAGATCTGAATAGTGCGCTCCACTTGCCCATCCATTTGAGGGTGAAAAGTGGTGCTAAGTTTCACTTGCGTACCCAAACCTTTCTGAAAAGCTCTCCAAAACTTAGAAGTGAATTGCGTACCTCCTTCAGATATTATAGATACAGGGGAACCATGTAGTCTAACAATTTCCTGAATGTACAGCTTTGCATAATCTTCCCCCGATTAAGTCATCCTCAAAGGCAGAAAGTGAGCAAACTTGGTCATTCTATCAACAATAACCCAGATGGAATCATATTGGTTACACGAACGCGGGAGACTGGTAATAAAATCCATATTTATCATCTCCCATTTTCATATCGGGATAGCTATGTCTTGGGACGTACCACTAGGCCTTAGGTATTCAACCTTAACTTGTTGACAGATGGAACACTTAGCAACAAAATTAGCCACATCCCTTTTCATATTATTCCACCAGTACAACTCTATCAAATCATGATACATCTTAGTAGAGCCAGGGTGAACAGTGTACCTGGAAACATGTGACTCAGTCAAAATCCTCTCATGCAAGTCATCAATATTCAGAACGTACACTCTCCCTTGATACTACAAGATGCCATCCCCTCCTATTTCAAAATCCAAAACCTTTTGTCTACCAACATCCTCCTTAATTTTCCTATGTATAGGATCATTAGGTTGCTTTTCCTTAACTTCAGCACCCAGTGATGACTTAGACATTTCATGCACCATAACTCTACCATCCTCGGAGTCTAATAGTCCGACCCCTAAATTTGTGAGCCAATGAATATCCTTCACCAACCCTCTCTTTTCATCCTCCACATGAGAAAGACTTCCTATAGACAACCTGCTAAGAGCATCAGCAACTACGTTAGCCTTACATGGGTGATAGTGCAAGCTCATGTCATAGTCTTTTAACAATTCAAGCCACCTCCTTTTCCTGAGATTCAGCTCTTTCTGGGTGAAAACATATTGCAAACTCTTGTGATCAGTGAAGGTGTCCACGTTTACCCCATATAAATAATGACACCAAATCTTGAGTGCAAAAACCATTGGCGCCAATTCAAGGTCATGGTGTCTAGGGAGGGTAGAATGTATGCAGTGTTAGGACTAAAATAATTATGTGTCATGCAAAAGCTAACAAAAGAAAACCTCGAGAGATGCCAAGTAAGAAGACAAACGAGAAATATACCAAAAGAGACACAATAATTTAATGTAGTATGATTAATCCATCTACATCCACAAAAGGAGATAAGTAATCCACTATATAAAAGAGAGTACAAAATATCAAGAGAAACAACCTCAAAAAATTCGCTCAGAATAAAAAATAGGTTCACACAAGTGACAACGTAACACTTGTATCTCACAGATTCTCCCCTAAACAAAACTCTCAAAGCCCTTAAAACTACATTGTGGATGCCTCTTAACTAGAAGGAATAAGCCTCTATTTATAGAGTCATAAACCTTTTTTCTACAAGAAAAGGCACTATCCAATTATGAAAGATTTGTGCTTTTCTTTTAGAAAAAGGAAAAAATAATTATGGTAAGAAAATCAGGGCAAACACCCTACAATTCTCCTCCTTGGCTTGAATTTTCGACAAAATAAATTTACAACACCTTCTTCACATAATCTTCAACATATTAAATCTTCATCTCCCCCATTAAGTATATGTCTCTACACGGAGTAACACTTCGATAAAATTTCTCAAATAAAATTCTTCATTATCGTCAAATAGATTGCGGCTAGAACTGAACCCGCCAAGCCGATCACCATTTTTAACCTTGCTCTGATACCACTTGTTAAGACCAAAATAATTAGGTTTTATGCAAAAGCTAACAAAGCAAACCTCGAGAGATGCCAAGTAAGAAGACAAACGAGGAATATACCAAAAGAGACACAATAATTTAACATGGTTCAATCAATCGACCTACATCCACAAAAGGAGATGAGCAATTCACTATATAAAAAAGAGTATAAATATCGAGAGAAACAACCTCACAAAATTCACTCAGAATAAAAAAATAGGTTCACACAAGTGATAACGTAACACTTATGTTTCACAAATTCTCCCCCTAAACAAAACTCTCAAAGCTCTTAAGATTACATTTTGGATGCCGCTTAATTAGAAGGAATAAGTCTCTATTTATAGAGTCATAAACCATTTTCTACAAGAAAAAGGACTAGCCAATTATGGAAGATTTGTGCTTTTCTTTTAGAAAAAGGAAAAACCAATAATGGTAAGAAAATCAGGTCAAACACCCAATACGCAGACTTTACCACTACCTCATGGAGGTAGAGAAGTTATTTCCAAAAGACCCTCGGCTCAAGTGAAGAAAATCAAAGAAGTATAATTAAAAGAAACAACAATAGTGAAGAGAAACATGACAACTAATAGCATAGTAGTTGAAAGAAACCACTAAGCTATAGCAACAAGGAAACCCATAAAAGTTAAATACTGTATCAGACTAACTCTTGTTCCATAATTCATTTTCCCGACTAATATCACTTTAAAAGGATTAATAACGTAGAGTCGTAGAGCCGAGATCAAATAATATTCCTGGCAAGGGATATGCCTAGAGTTATTGAAGGATTCACCTAAAATGACTTCCATATCCCTGGTGCTCTTTATTCTTACTCTGTCTAGAGGCACGACACATCCCGAAATCTATTCGTGCAAAGAGAAATAATTTTCAATGCCATTTATTTTGAGTGTTGAAGACACCAAGCTCTACAACCAAATAAATTTTCATGCAAAAAGTTGGTTCATGGAAATACACAAAAAGGGAAAGGACAGAGAAGACCTCAGCGCAGACATGGTGTAACGATGTTCCTTAAGTAGGCAATGTATCCAAACTCTACAACCAAATAAATGTTCACGCAAAAAGTTGTTTCATGGAAATACACCAAAAGGAAAAGGACAGAGAAGACCTCCAAGCAAACATGGTATAACAATGTCCCTTAAGTAGGCAATGTATTTTTCTATACAAAAGAAACAAAACTGAGAAGCACTTGTGAGAAATGTATAAAGTGTAATCTTACAAGTCATTACTTACACGATCGTCATTCATCTGAGTTTTTGCAGCCTTCATTCTTAATGTATCCTTGGCTGTTTTTTTCCTTTTTTTTTTTTGGAGAAATGGGACAAACAAGGCTTTCAATGTAGATTTCAGTCATAATACAAACATCAAGAAGAATAATGAAGGAGGGAAAAAAAGAATGAAGGTGTACTGGTCTTTTGCTACAATCAGACTTTGCTAGTTGGTTTTCTTTATAAATGATCGAAGGGATCTCCATTTGTTTCAATATCTCATTATCTTTTACAATAATTCCCTTTAATTTGGACTCAACAGGATTTATCTTCACAAGAAGAATCGTACTTGTACTGAACAAGATTAGTACTTACATATGAACATGTGTATTTAACAGTTCAAGATGAATTGCTTAGCTCGTTATTACTTTTGGTGTAAACGGGAAGTGTTTGTTCAAAAAGAAGAAATTTTTTATGTTTGAGATTATTTATAACAAGAAGTACAAATAGGAATTAAATGATGAAACTTGTAATAATTTTGGAGGGGGACTACATTTGTTAAAAATTATCTTTCTAAAAAAAAATCATATCATTAAGAAAGTTAGAAAGTTTATGGTTGTTTAGTCGTAGCCTAATGAGGATTTGATTTCACTGCTATGGCTTCAAGACGAGAAGAGACAGGGCAGCTGAAAATAGTATCGTGTCATTCATGTGCAAAAGGACACTCAAAATCGTTTATTCTATAAACCATGCATGTCTGAAGCAATTCAAAAATCAATCAACCAAGAATTCCCTGTAGAGCTCAGCAAACACCAGCAATTGGCCAAAGAAAAAACAAGAATACTCAATATAATGTTTTACATAGGATGCAAATAAACAAATACAGAAACAATAAGTGAATGCATGTGTGTCATACTATAGTCTTTGTTTTTTATCACGAATTAACTTGTTTTTCTTATCTGTACTTGACTACATTGACTAGTCACTTGAGTCAAATTTCAGAATGCCACATCAAATATTAGATCCCATTGAACTAACTAGAGTTTCACTTTAACCGCATTAAACAAGTCTTTTCATCTACTTGGTTGACACATGACCATTGCACCTTTTCTTATTTAACTGTTATTTTTTTCAAAGATCACCAGAATATATGAGGATTCTGTAAAAGAGAATAAAACTTAAAATACAAGCCACCACTATTAAGGAACAAGAGAAAAGAACTCACTATAGTTCGACCTGGGACCTTCTTGTTGTAGGAAATATAGAAGGAGAATACTTTTCTTAGAGAATGCTCAAGTTGTATTAGGCTACTTAAGGCCACTTGAGATGATTACAATCATCAATTACATCTCCATTTATACTATTCAAAATATCAATTCAAAGGTCTTGCACAAATAACTAGATACATGTATCACAATTCACTAGATACATGTATCACAAACTCCTAAAAGATTTCTTGAAAAACTAAGATATAATATTGAAAGACTAAGCATCAAGGATAATATCCTTGTGAATGCATTAATTCCAACACTCCCCCTTAATGCATTTCCTTGACAACTCCAACGCGTTCTCGAAGATAGCAAAACTTTTCTCTAGGAAGTGCTTTGGTGAAGATGTCCGCAAGTTGTTCTCCTGTCTGGCAATAATGCAACTGATTTTCGCCTTTCTCTTGTGCTTCTCGGATAAAATGATACTTGATGGAAATATGCTTCGATCTTTCATGGTTGACCGGATTCTTGGCAATGGCAATCGCTAATTTGTTATCGCAATACAAAATAGTCCCTCTTTTTTGTTTTTCACCAATGTCTTCAAAAATTCTCCTAAGCCAAATAGCTTGAGAAGTAGCCTTAGCTGCTAAGACATATTCTGCTTCAGTAGTGGATTGAGCAACAATGCTTTGCTTTTTTGACAACCAAGAACAAATACTTGAACCAAATAAAAAAGCATAACCAGAAGTACTCTTCATGTCATCTATACTTCCAGCCCAGTCACTATCAGAATAACCATTTAAGTCCAAATCTCCAACAAATTTGTACATTATCCCATAATCCATTGTTCCTTGCAAGTAGCGCAGAACACACTTTGCAGCTCCAAAATGCACTTGGCTTGGTTCTTGCATGAATCTGGATAATAAACTAGCAGCAAACATAATGTCAGGTCTTGTTGAAGTAAGATATAGCAGGCTTCCAATCAAGCTCCTGTAAGCTGAGCTATTAGCTTTCTTTGCTCCATCATCTTTTTTGAACTTCTCATTTGCTGCTAATGGTATGGCCACTGACCTACAATCCATCATTTTAAATCTTTGAAGAATATTTTTAGTATACTTCTTTTGAGAAATAAAAATTCCTTTTTCCACTTGAGAAACTTCAATGCCCAAGAAATAATGTAGCAACCCAAGATCACTCATTTCATAGGTTTGCATCATATCTTGCTTGAATTTTTGCATCATCTTCACATCATTTCCTGTAAAGAGCAAATCATCCACATAGAGATAAACAATGACAGTGCTGTCATGTTCTGGCTTCACATACAAAGTGGCTTCACTTTTACTTCTCTGAAAATTATTTTTCAGAAAGTGTGTATCAATTTCATTGTACCAGGCTCTTGGCGCTTGCTTCAGCCCATAAAGAGCTTTTTTTAGCCTGTACACCTTATCTTCTCCCCGTTGAACAAAAAATCCTTGAGGTTGCTCAACATAAATCTCTTCATCAAGTTTTCCATTTAGAAATGCAGACTTAACATCAAGTTAAAAAATCTTCCATTTCTTTTGTGCAGCAACAACAATCACGGTTCTAATTGTCTCAAGACGTGCAACTGGAGAGAAAGTTTCATAACAATTAATACCTTGTTTTTGCGTGAAACCTCTAGCAACCAACCTTTCTTTGTGCTTTTCAATATCTCCTTCTTGATTGAGTTTGATTTTGTAAATCCATTTTAGACTTACAACTTCTCTTTCTTTTGGTACAGCCACAAGCTCCCAAGTATTATTTTTCTCAATCATTCGAATTTCTTCTTCCATGGCTTTCTTCCAAATATCATGCTTTATTGCCTCCTCATAATTTTCTGGCTCAACACTGGCAAAGTTGCATCTTTGATAAATGTCGCTCAACATTTTTGTTCCTCTTGGAGGTGGTTCTTCATCATCTGGATTTGAGATTTCTCCCCCTTGAGGGACATCTTCCTCTTCCTCATCCTCTTCTTGATTTGACATATCAAAAGAAATAATAGAAGTATTCTCCACCTTTTTATCTTTCCAATTCCATCCAATTTTTTCATCAAAAATGACGTCTCTACTAACAACAAGTTTGTTAGTTTTGAAATCGAGAAGCCTATAGCCTTTTGTCACATCACTATAACCAAGAAATATACATTTCTGACTCTTTTCTTCCAATTTTGTTCTTTTCTCAGCAGGTATATAAGCATAACAAATACACCCAAAAAAATTAAAATGACTTACAGAAGGTTTCATTCCACTCCAAGCTTCAACTGGTGTCTTATCCTTCAATGCCTTTGTTGGGCACCTATTGAGGATGTACACTGCTGTATGTACTGCTTCTTCTCAAAAGTATTTTGGCAGCCCTTTCTCATTCATCATCGTTTTGGTCATTTCAACAATGGTTCTATTTCTTCTTTCAGATACACCATTTTATTGAGGAGTGTATCCTACTGTAAGTTACTTCTGAATGCCTTCATTTTTGCAATATTCTTCAAATTCTCGACTTGTGTATTCACCTCCTCTGTCACTGTGAATGATTTTGATGTTGCAACCTTTTTGCTTCTCAACAAGGACTTTAAATCTCTTGAATGTAGCAAATATTTCTGACTTTTCTTTCAAGAAATAAACCCAAGTCATTCTTGAAAAATCATCAATAAATATTAGAAAATACTTTGGCTTCCCAGAGATGGAGTATTCATTGGTCCGCAAATGTCTGTATGGATTAGTTCCAAAAATACACTTGCTCTCCAAGACTTCCCTTTTGGAAAATACTTTCGATATTGCTTTCCCATTATACAACTTTCACAGGGATCCACCTCTGCATGTATCTCAGGAAGGCCTTGCACCATGTCTTTTTGTTTGAGAAGCTTCAAACCATGAAAATTCAAGTGACAAAATCTTTTTTACCAAAGCCATGAATCATCTACAACTTCATTTTTGAATTCATTGTAATGAAATTGTAAAGGAAAGTTTCTTTTTATCATCTTTACTTCAACAATGACTTGATTTGGCTCAATTTTATCATAAATATTATAATAATTATCTCTAAAGACAAGAGAATAACCATATTTCATGAGTTGACCAATACTAAGAAAATTTTCTTTCAAGTTAGGAACATAAAGAACATCATGAATTTGCTTACCGCTCCCTTTTATGTTGATCGAAATAGTACCTTTACCTATTGCATCAACTAAGGCTCCATTCCCCATTCTCACTTTTGTAGCGATGCTACGATTAATTGAGAGAAAAGCCTTTTCATCTCCAGTCATATGATTGCTACAACCGCTATCAACATACCATTCATTACTTTTTTCTGAAGCATTAGATTTAGAAGCAAAGAAAAGTTTTTTCTTCCTCCTTTCCTTCACAGAAATTTGCTTGCTACCATTGCTTGTGCCTGCAATCCTTCTCAATGTGGACAAACTTTTTTAAAAAGTTACAATGAAGCTTGCCTTTGTGCCAACATTTTTCTATAATATGGTTAGTCTTTTTGCAAATTTTACAAAAAAGACTAGTACTTTTATCACCTTTTTCTTCAACCTTCTTAGTAGAGCAATCACGATCCTGCTTCTTTTTTGGATTGTACTTTTTTTTAATTGATTTCTTGAGAAATTTTGAGAATTCTCATTGGTTCTAGATTGGAAAGCCGTCTCTTTGGGTTGATCTTCATGAAAAAATCTTCGCTTCTTATGTGCACGAAATGATCCAACTAGCTCTTTGATGGAAAGCTTAGAAAGCTCTTTCGTCTCCTCAGTGATAGCAACAATATACTCATACTTTTCTGTGACACTAATTAGAATCTTTTTCATAACTTGTTGGTCAGAAATTTTATCACCATGACTTCTCATTTCATTAACAATATTCATGACTCTTGTGCAATATTCATCTATTTTTTCAAATTCTATCATCTTCAAATTTTGAAGATTGATAGTTTGTACCTTTTCATCACCATACACCTCAGCTTCCAGAGACTCCCAAGCTTCCTTTGCAGTCTCACAAGTAGCATTTTTTGCAACATATACTCTTGAGACTCCTATTTGAATTTTGCTCAAGGCTTTTGCATCTTGACGATTCTTAGCCTCAAGATTTTTCATCTCTGCTGCTGAAAGTTCACCATCGTCTTCTGGCTCTTCATAGCCATTTGCAACAATAGTCCACAAACTTTCATCTTTTAGATGCGTTCACATTCTTATCTTCCAGTATTCAAAGTCATTTCAATCAAAAAATGGAGTAAGAACAACTGAAAAATCATCACCTTCATTTGTTTTAGATGCCATAAATTTTTTCTTCACCTAACCCCAGATTAAGAACGAAAACTGCTCTTGATACCAATTTGTAGGAAATATAGAAGGAGAATACTTTTCTTAGAGAATGCTCAAGTTGTATTAGGCTACTTAAGGCCACTTGAGATGATTACAATCATCAATTACATCTCTATTTATACTATTCAAAATATCAATTCAAAGGTCTTGCATAAATAACTAGATACATGTATCACAATTTATTAGATACATGTATCACAAACTCATAAAAGATTTCTTGAAAAACTAAGAGATAATATTGAAAGACTAAGCATCAAGGATAATATCCTTGTGAATGCATCAATTCTAACACTTGTTTATGATAACAAAGTACGATAAATTTTCACTTACATGTGCTCTACAGTAAACAGGGCCTATTAAAGAAAGTGGCATACTCAAATATGTTTCTCCTATAATCCCTTGTTTACTAGTACCCCTTTCCCAGTCTCATGACCAGATCGGCATATTTCCTCTATTTCTTTCTCACTCGGACCAATTTTGCAAGTCAACACTTAAGCAAAGAAGTTTTGGCCTTTGATTGGTCAAATAACTAAAATGATGAAAAAGTGACGACTAAAAACCACTAAGCTATAGCAATAAGGAAAACCATAAGCAATAACGATGGTGTAACGAATAACAATGTCCTTTAAGTATGCAATGTATTTTTCTATATTTTACAAAAGAAACCGAATTTAGAAGAACTTGTGAGAAATGTATAAAGTAGAATCTTACAAGTCATTAGTTACACGGTTGTCATTCATCTGAGTTTTCGCAGCCTGCTGTATCCTTGGCTGTTTTTTTTTTTTGCCTGAAATGGGACAAACAAGGCTTTCAGCCTCAACACAGGAATCAGAGTTAGTAATCTCTACATATTTGATTGTGTCATCCTTTAGATTGTATATCATCAAAGTGTATCCAAACACATGCAGAATTTTAGCTTTATTATACTCTTGCAAGGCATCTAACACTAAAAAGTGACGTCTATAGCTTTGGGTGGTTTTCCTTGTAATACTGACAGGCCGAAGAGCCATGGACAAGAGAAGACCAAGGGAATAACATAAATTAGTGCATTGGCAAAACCATATCTTGCAGATGGGCATCAATTTTGTCAGATTATAGATCCTCGTCTAGGAGGCCACTTCTCAAAGAAAGGAGCATTTAGGTCCACTAAGATTGTTGCTCGCTGCCTTACAAAGAACGCAAAATCTAGACCTCAGATGAGTGAAGTCATGAAAATGTTGATGCCTCTGCCTTCAATAAGTTAAATTGACTGCACTCCTAGCGTTTAAAATAAAGATGCTGGTGTCAATTCAAATGGCAACAATGTACAGGCTGGGGTTGTAGCAAAGGATAAACATACAGCTGGGAGTATCTCCTCACTAGGTGGTTCATATGTTCAACATCTAACTATACCCTTTATTACAACCTTCACTAGGTTAACAGAAATATGTCTTAGTTTTTGTTTTTCTTTGTTTTCTTTTCCGCCTAGTTGTGCTGATGAAAAGACTCTAGAGAATACTGGAAGCAGAAGGAAAACTTCAAGTGCATACTTAAAGGAGAAACTTTATTTGCTGTGAACTTGTAAGATAATTATTATTCTTGTGCTTCCTTTAGAAGCTTCCTTTATTCACAGGAAATAAAGCTTATTCAGCTTTCAGCTTTATAATTATGCACTTGAAGTTTACTTTCTGCATCCAGAATTCTACGAAGTCTTTTCCTTAGCATGACTAGGCTGAGAAGAAAACAGAGAAAAGCACAAACCACAACATACTTCTGTTAACCTAGTGAAGGTTGTAAGAAAGGGTATAGTCAGATGGTGATGCCTATGAACCACTAGGTGAAGAGAGACTCCCAGCTACATATTTATCCTTTGCTACACCCCAACCTGCACATCATTTCCATTTGAGTTGGCACCAACATCTTTAATTTAAACTCTAGGAGTGGAGGCAACTTAACTCATTGAAGGCAGAGACATCAATATTTCCTCCACTTCACTCATCTGGGGTCTGGATTTTATGTTCTTTTTAAGGCAACGAGCAGCAATCTCAGTGGACCTAAATGCTCCTTTCTTTGAAAAGTGGCCTCGAAGACGAGGATTTATAATCGGACAAAAATGTCGCCTATCTTTAAGATATGATTTTTCCCATGTCACTAAGTTATGATCACCTCTTGGTCTCTCGTGTCCATGGCTCTTCAGTCAGTCAATATTTCAAGGAAAATCACCCCAAACCTATACACATCATTTTTCATTGTCAGATGCCCTGAAAGAGTGTAATATTTGACATGCAAAAGGATGGGACAAACACATACACCTCAATAATGGCACATTTGATGGTATACATTTTTGCCCAGGTGTACTTAACCCCGTACTCCTTCGTAACTCATAAATCTATGCGAGTTCTAGGGTAATACAGAGTACAGAAAGATCATTACCCAACAGTCCTAGACTCAAAGGAAAATCTCCTTCTACACAAGAAGGTTGCTCTACCTTTTTCCATTTCTCATCAGTCATATCAACAGAAATGATGTCCCAAGTCCCCGAACCATTATTCCTATTAAGACCATCAGTAGTAGCCCAACGAAGCTTCCCATTTAAAAAGTTACTCGGAGGAACAAATCGCAACCAAATAGGAAAATCATCCTTACTTCTCCAAGAATCACTACTTAGACTATATATTTTCACCTGAATATCATCCAAAAGGACATTTTCATACCTAGAATAGCTACAACCTTATAATCATCATGGATCTCATCAAAGCCAAAACCATATGTGAAATTGTTGGTATTTTTCAACCTAGGTCTGGAATCAGGCAATTTCTAGTACTTTCTATTTGTTGGGTTCCATAGAAACAATTTGTTGCCCTATCGAAAAGACAAATCAATTCATTAACAGAATCTACAATCCAAAAAGATTTAATGTTGTCTTTCATGGGATAATACAAGTCAGATGCCTCAACAACAGACCGGCAAAAGTAAAGACCTAAGAGAACAAACCTTAAGATTGTTTATAGGAGGGAACCAACTCCACATAAGCTTATGGTGGTTGTAGTCCTCATTTTTAGCTGATAAACTGATATGGGTCTAGATAAATTCTTGGTTGGGGATTAAATAAAGCCCAGATTTTGAAACACACGAGTTGCAGAAGGGATTTCACAAGTAATTTCAAGAGGATTTTAGTTATGAGCTCCGGTGGAAGTCTAGGAATCGTCAACCTTGAAGAATCTTGAATTTTAAGGTGATAAAATTGAGAATAGTTTGTGGGTTTGATGCGTTTTGGGCATTGATGGGAGGGTTCGTATCCATTGGTTTCCATTTTTGGGTTGGAAAAATTTGTAGTCTTTGAATTTCGATTTTGCTAAGGAAAAGGTTAAACGAGGTTTTGTGACTCCCTAGAACACTTCTTATCAATCCATTGACAAAACCCATAATCCATAAAGATTTGGTAAGGCATGGTTGAGTTTCATGACGAAAAAACTACTATGGATCTTTAAAATGGGAGATGAAGAAGAGAGCGATGAGAGATAAGAAGGAACGATGATGAAGATGAGAGAGAGGTTGACGGCAGTGAAAGATAATAGAACGGGAAATCTAGGGTTTTGTAATGTGTAGGCATATTCTCTTAAAAGTATAAATAAAGTGATACAAAAGAAGTAATGCAATTTTATTAAAAGCCTTATTTGGGTTTGCTAATCAAGTTAAATATTCATTGTTCTTTCAACGGGATTTGAAATAGATTCGCATCTCTTCTCGCTCTTCTCACATTGGTTTTCTTAATTAATTGGGCCAAAAGCTTGTCTCGGCTTTAAGTTCTCTTTTCATGCTTAAAACTTTTGGTCCATTCGTTTGTTCACCCAACTGATAGTCCAATCCAACTACTATCTAAACAACTTGTATTACATCACTATCTTAAAATGCTAATACAGAATCAAATTAACATAATATAGAAACAGGAAGATCGTCATCAAAAATATATAAACAGCAAGATCAAAATACGTAGCATCCTAGGTAAGAATAAAAGAAAAAGAGATATTGGCACTAGTAAATCAAATAAATAAAAAATGTGACACTGCAATTTGTCATCTCCTCATTTCCTTTTAGTTCTTGAAATATTTCTTTTGAATATACTTTTTTAAGTACATAATTTCAAATTTCAAATTGCTTTCACATAATGCTCCCTGGCACATTTTCCAAGACAATATCCTAAGGACCCTTCAGACCTTGGGAGTCCCTTTCTCCGGTGAACTTTCTACATCAGAATAGCCTCTTTTCTTCTCATCGCTTAGCTTTCTTTTTTCTTTAGCCATGGAGAAGAGGATTTATTTTAGATTAAGGAGGAAATTTATGGAGACCAGATCCTCTTCTAATATCTGGTACAAATGGGTGGCGAGTGCAAGGCTTTACATGAGAAGATTAAGAATGAACAGAGGAGCTCTGTTGTGGTTGCGCAGAAGGTTTAAGGAGGCGTCAGACATTAAGGGGAAATCCATTAAATTTTGGAGATGAAGATATCTATCCACCTACATCTTATTGCTCTTTAAAGTTCAATAAATATGGTATCCCCGTTACTAGAAAATGCATTTAATGAAGGCCGGTGTGGACTCATCTCTAAATTTGATAACTTCATTAATAAGAAACCAATCATATAAGATTCGGTCTCTTGGGAAGGGGGAACCAAGCATAATGAGATTAAGGGGGGGGAGAGCTACAAGGAGGCAATACAGTAGAATAAGTGGACTTTAGGGGAATCCAATAACAAGGTAGCTCAGAAACTACCAGCAGAGCCCTCTTCTGATGATGACAAAGGTCACTTGAAGAGGTGTTTGGCAGGAAATTTATCAAACTTTGATGAAATCCATACTTGTAATGAAATCAGACAATAGACTCAACAAACAAGGAGAGGTATCCACAACCAACAAATATACGATATGAACAGAAAATATTTTTTGTTCGAGTTCTAATCGAGCATAGATACAGAACATATTCTGTTGGGTGATCGGAAGAGAAAGAATCAGAAGTTGTTGTTAGAACGATGGTCTCCCACGACTGGTGCCTTACAAGTACAAACCGGGTTCAACTAGTTTTGGTTCGTATTTTAGGGCTTTCACTCTAACTTTGGAATGACAAAGTGAAGAAACACATAGGCGACCTATGTGGAGGATGGATCAAAACAGAGGAAGAAACTCAGTTGAAAAATTATCTGAGGTGGGCTCGTCTTCGAGTAAAGGGATCAAGGGAAAATATCCCAACCTACGTAGAAATCAGTGATGGTGACCTAATTTATTCACTGATGTAGTGGTGTGAAGCTCCGACGAGATTCAGAATGAATGATATTGGTAAGCACATTGTACGAGATGTCAGTACACTATTGAAGAAAGGAAAGGCTCCTCTGCAGTAGACACAGATGAGAGGAAGGAGCGTATTTGTAGTGAATTTTATCCAGCGAACATCGAGGCTAATGAAGGTGATGGTCTTGTGGATAAAGGCAGGCACGTGGTATTTAATGAAAGGCACGTGGCTTGTCCACTTAAAATCTCGGTGGGTTCTAAAACCAGAAAATTACGCATAGTATCCCTCAAAGTGTCCGGTCTTGAATTTTGTCCCGCAAAAGTGTTCGGTCTTGAATTTTTGTCCTCCAAATTATCCGGTTTTGAAATTTCTCCCCACTTGATAAAATTTAAAAAAATGACCTTAACTTGAAAAAAAATTGCTCGAAAAAATGTATGTTCCCCCATCAGGCGTAAATTCTAACGTTTTCACATAAGGCATAACTTGTGGTCAATTAAATCTTGAAATATCCTGAACTTCTACCTTATGGAAAAAGTTAGAACTTATGTCTGATGGGATACGTACCTAAGTTCTAACTTTTGCCTATAAGGCAGAACTTATGGTTTTCATGCCCAAAACCCAAAGAGGCGCGGCTGGCACCTAGTGCCACACTTGATCAAGCGAATCAACAGAAACTGAATCAAACAATATCGATGGGCCGTTAAGGCCGAGCCAACCAAATGAAATGCAATGAAACAAACTTAAATATAATAAACAGTTCATACAATGCCAGTCAGGCCCTAACTGACTTTCAGACACACAACAAATGTCTACAAGCCTCTAAGATGAAAACTAATAACCACGAGTCGGGACAGGGCCCCGACGTACTTATTACCAAAATAAAGCTAAAAAAGACTCTTGACTCAATAACTCCGGAAAGAACGGAGCAACCAACCTTCAGCTGAACTCGACCACACACAACGAGGACCACTGTCTACATGATGACTTGCAGGCATGAATGCAGTGCCCCCAGGTAATAGGGACGTCAGTACGAAAGAATGTACTGAATATATAAGGCGATAGAATAGCAGAAACAAAATAACTCAAAACTAAAAACGCAATATGAAGAAAGTTGAAATAGGAACAATACCAACATCTCAACCACCGTCTGCACAGACACAACGTCAGCCTAATAATACCTTACCTTCCCCTACTCCAGGCCCCGCACCAATCATAACCTCAGCCCCATATCGGATCAAAACTCAAGATGCAACTAACCACAACAATGATCATAAAGGAATGTAATACAAGATGAACAAATCAATAAAAAGTCTCAACCTGCAGAACGAACTCACGCCTTACGGGAGAGCAATACACAAAAGTGGCCATGCAGAAAAATACTCACGCCTTACAGGTCTTTATAATTCCACGGGGTCGACCATGCGGAAAGGTCTCACGCCTTACAGGTCTTCACAGAGCCACGGGCTCAACTATGCGGACAAGTCTCACGCCTTACAGGTTTTCGTGAGCCCTCTAGGCAATCGCAATCATAAAATGCAATAAAACATAATACAATATGCAACACATAATACAATACAATCTTGATAAACAACCCTCAAGTACTCAATAATCACCGTACCTCCTCCGTACCACAATCCTAATACCATGATTAACCCAACCATCACCGTAATCTAATAACCACAATCAAATACACCACCTCTTGCTTCCAACTTAACACGAAATCTATATCATCGGATATGAGTTTATAACAAGAATAATATCAACAATAACTTGGAGATATCTAACAGTTGACTTTTCGATAGCATGCTAGACTCAAAGTTATCAAATCTTAGAGAATCATGCCAAAAAGAAAGGAACAACCTTTACATACCTAGAATATAAACTTGAATAACTTAACATAAATAATTGATTTTCTTTTGGTGATAGAATAAATTATCAAAGTGGTTCTTCCCCAAAAAAAATTCTCCAGCACATACACATAACTTATAGAGGCTTTATGTATATATGATCGCATATTCTAATAGAGAAAATGGATAAAATTTTGGGTAATCCCTTTATAATTAATAATTCCCTTGGATGAAGTAATGAATAGTCAAATATTACTACAATTTGCTGCCACTCTTAACTCACTTCCACGTGGAAGTGAGTTGCCACATAACACCATATTTAATTCACTTATCATTGGGTATTGTATAAAACTGTGGTGAAATATATATAATTTTTTAAAATATATTAATTAATAGAAAATTATTTTGAACAAATCCTACCTCATCTAATAATAATTTTTCAACATAACTAGACCTACTATCTTCGTTAAAATATTAAAAAATTATAAAAATTTTATAAAATAAATACATACACAAATATATCGTAACAAAATAATTTTTCATAAATTTTTAAAATAGTTTAGAAAGGAAATAAAATATAACTTTACCAAATTTAAATTTTAAATCATATGTTTTTTAATACGCGCAATGTTAATAAAATTCTCAAATTTAGGCTCATAAGCCTTTAATATGGGACAAAGAAAAACCCTAAAATACCTGGGGTGTTACAATGGTCAATTGAGCAGGTCCACTATCTTAAAACATCATGAATGTCTGTTGTATGGGCAAAAGTTAGAACTTATATCTGATGGGCAACATACCTAAGTTCTAATCTTTGCCTATAAGGTAGAACTTCTGGTCGATTAAGCAGGTTCAATGTCTTGAAATGTCCTGAATGTCTATTTTATGGGCAACAGTTAGAACATCTGTCTTATGGGTAAAATTTATTAAGCAGTACCAAAAAATCAAGACCACCCGTTATGAAGACCATTTTTATAAGACTTTTCTTATGCAGAATAAAATATCAAGACCAATCCATTTTAAGATCATTTCTAAACTTGACCCTTCTGAAACAATAGAAAGAGAAATGGGTCAATTATTTTGCAAGAATTGTATTAGGCCTGCAAATAAATAAAAAACGTGACTGCAGCATAAATAAAAAAACACATGTAATTTGTTGGAGAATAAAGCATAATAGGTTCAATACAGCATAAAATAGACTAGTTGTGACTTCTCTAAAACTTTTCCCCTTCTCTAATACAACTGTTTATAGCCGTTATTGACCTAATCTCTCAATTCTTTCTGATGGGGCTACCGACATCCACATCCGTTCTTAAAACAACTTAAACCAGCTGACACAACCCAATTTGGAGAGCAAAGCTACCAATTCTCCATCCTACCACTCTCATAGATTCCCCCTCTCTTAACTCGAACCCATCTCACCAGGAATTGGTTACACCTATAAGAACAACCCACAACGGAATGCCAGCTGCGATTTTCAAAGCAAGAGATTACTATGGTGTCATGGCAACTCCATGTCGAAGAATAATAGTGGGTAGATTCCTAAAATCAAGACCTCAAATCGACACCATCAGATCCAAATTCTCTGAAAAGTTTCCAACAAAGGGATCAATGAAGATAGGGGTTTACGAAAATTAAAACATATTCTTGACATCCACTAATGATGAGGATTTCACAGTGATTCTGTACAAAAGAGCGATCGAGAATGATGGATCTCAGATTTGGCGGGTCCTACTATTTTTCTTTTAATCATTTATTTTCTTATAATAATTTATCAATTCTATAATTTCTATATCCTTGAGCACATATAAAATTAATATCTTATAATCATAAATCATTTCATCATGCAAATAGGTAGTCATGGTAATATTATTCATATCCATGTTCATGCTTTGATTTAATTCAATTAATTCCCTCATATCATAGCATAACAATAACATTATATTCGATTATTATAGATTAAATTATTTTAAATCATATTCTCCTGTCACTGTTAACACTGTACTTTCAAAGGTAATTTCTTCCTAAACAGTGCCACTCTGTCTACTATCCTCACGGCTTCCTTGCCTTGGTTTCGACCCTGGACATTATTTTCGGAAGGGTTCCCTTTTTTCCTCATGTTAACAAACTAGAAAATATGATTCAAATAATTCTAGTAGATAATAACGAATATAAACTTATTTAATTATGCTATGATATTTAGGAATTAGTGAATTTAGCTATGCATAATTGTAAATGGATATACATTGCCGGTATCTTCTTGTTCCATATTGCTAGAAATTTTTATCTTATTATTGTGAGAATATTTTTGTTACAAAGGAGGCATGCTTTCCGTGTAGAAAGTCTTGCCTCTATCTGCCATAATTGTTATCTATTTATAAGAGGATACTTACACGTCCTATTCCTCCTTTACTTACTCTACTAACCTAACTTTACACTTGTCTCTATACTATTACATCTTAACTTTACACTTGTCTCTATACTATTACATCTTTTTATTAGTGGTCCACTAAACTATTCTTATCCTTACAACTCTACAAACGTCCAAAATACTTTACATAATTACTTTACAACTCTACAAACGTCCAAAATACTTTACATAATTACAAACGTCCGAAATACTTTACATATCTTTCAACTATCTTTGTTTTTATCCCTTTGGGATCTGCGTGCTATCTTCTTTTTACTCCAGCTGTACGTCTGGGATTACATTGTCTTCACCTTGACATCTAGAACATTGATGGTCTGGATACTTGTGGCTAATTGTTTTGCAATATCTAGTCATCATCTCTGCTGATATGAAGTTTTTTCTAATTGCTCTTGTTATAGGTTGTTGTTTTGGTTTTAATAGGCTTAGTGCACATTGTCTTATTTCCTCCATGTCTGCTATCCTTTCTTCTCGGTAATTTGAGTAGATCATAGTTAGTTCTCGTGCACAATAGCTCCAAATTGGATTTTTGTTTAAATAATTTGATGTTAATTCATTTAGAATTGTAGCTAGTCCAATGACTCTTTTCCCTGCGTAGAATTCTGGTATCGCTACTTTAGGTATCTCCTCTTGTGCTTCTATCTTTTCCGGAATAATCATCTCCCTAGTTAGTCCTATCTTTATGACTTGTATAACTGGTTTAATCTCGTCATATAATATTTCTGCCGGCGCTGAGTAAGCTCTTATGTAGAACAATGTTCCTTTGGTTATTCTTTTATAATGCATAAAGGCTTTATGTAATTCCGGTAACGTAGTTATTTCTTCTCCTGTTTGTGTATATACGATATTTAACAGTCTATAATTGTAGCAAGTTGCTACTAGATTTGCGTTTGTCTTTGGTAAGGCGATTAGTTTGTTATATCCTTGTAAATTCTGGGTAATATAGTCCTCAGTTGGATTAGTAGTAGTTTTGGATTTCGAATTTTTATTTAGGAAGGTTTGTAGTTTATGAATGTTTTCTATGTATGCTCTGGTTATATGGTTGTATGTCTTTTTGTCTTGATTCAAGCTGTCTTTATATGTGTTTACTTGTGGTGGTATAAATGGGGTGTTGTGAGGTTTTGGTACATATGGTGTTTCAAATATTTTATTCAGGTTTGTATTGACATATCTCTTTTCTTCCTTTGTAGATGAGGTGCTACCTGCAGCTGTATGAAGTAAATAATTGTTATGGGTTTTTCGGTGTTTCCCAACGTCACCTTGTATCTCTGGAAGTCTTATGTCTTCCGATTGACGTAGCTCCGCATTTTTATAGTCATGCTGCTGACTAGTTTTAATTAGTTGTATCTCTTTGTTTATATTATCGACTTCTCTACAAAGAGTAGTCATAACTCTGAGTAGTTCTTCCATAGTAGTTTCCTCAGTTTGAGTAGCTTTGTCTTGATATGTAATCTGCAATAGTATTTTTGTTAGTACATATCACCTCGATTGTAAATGTAAAGTTTAATATATTTAATACGAGTCTCCGTATTTCCTTGGTAGTAACTGAATCTTGTACTTTTCTTGTTAGCCACCATTTTACCTGCGTATTATCTGTTCTTATAATAAACTTGTTATATACAATATATGGTTCAAAAGCTAATAAACATTTATATATTGAGTATAATTTTTTTCTATTTATTTTCTATTTTATTTCGGGATTTGTAAATGTGCATGAATAATATCGACAATCTATTTTTTCTTTATCATACCTATATTTTAGTACTCCTCCATAGCTTATTCACTAGCATCGAATTCTACTATATAGGTGAATTTGTTATTTTCATCTGGGAAGCATAATTTTGGTAAATTCTTGCATAGTAATTTTATTTTTCTTATTTGTTCCTGGTCCTTACCGTCAAAATGGTATTCTACATCTTTCTTTAATTTCTTATGTAATGATTTTAGGCTTTCTGCTAATTTTGGTATATATTCTCTTACTTGATTTACTAATCCTAAAAACGACTGTAGTTTCTTTTTTGTATCTATCTGTTCATCAGAATTTATTATTTTTTGTACTATGTGTGGCTGCATTTTTATACCATTTTTATCTATTTCTATTCCTAAGAATTCTATTTGATTTTTCATTATTTCAGCTTTTTTCTTACTTAAGCTAATTCCTGAATACGTAACAATATGTATAAATTTTTCTAGTAATTTTATATGTTCATCTTGTGTTCTTGAATACAAGAGTATATCATCTATATATACTATGCAATTTTTTAATTGGTTGAAGTAATTATCCATGAAATGCTGGTATATTCCTGGTGCATTTTTATATCCAAAAGGTAATACGTTCCATTCATAAAATCCTTGGGGTACTGTGAATGCTGTTAGTTTTTTAGATTCTTCTTCTAGCTTAAGGTGGTAAAAGCCCGATTTGCAATCAAATTTACTAAAATAATTATATCCTTGGACTTGTCTTATTTTTAATATCTTATTTGGTATTGGATAATTGTATGTTTTAGTTTTGACATTTAAGTTTCTATAATCAATAATCATCCTACTTTTTCCTCTTTTTTGTTCGCTATGTTTATTTACTATAAATGCTGGGCTTGTATGTTTGCTATTACTTTCTTGTATATATTTATTTTCTAATAATTCTTTTATGTGCATTTTGAATTCTTTTAAGTCATCAAAATTATATTTTAGAGGTTTTTGAGTAATTATACTATTTTCATCAATTAATTCTATTCTTACTTTTGTTTCATGTTTTTCCCATCCTTTTAAGGGATTTTTACTATATAATGGTTCTAATTGGTCTTGGATGATTTTTAGTTTATCTATGAAAATATGATTAGTTCTATTTTATGCTCATTTGTTTTAATATTTTCTAATTTCTGGGTAATTTTCTCACTTCCTTTTATCCATGGATAGGTTTTCTATTTTTATTATATACTATTTTAGCTCCTACTTTGTGTTTACATGGTGTAGTAAATCACCAGTGTGTTTTTGTTATTATATGTGGATATAGTTTTTCTAGAAACGGCATTCCTAAAAGTATATCTTTGTTTGTGAATTCATAACTATATATTTCTTCTATGGTTAATATCTTATTCCATATTTGTAATTTTATGTTTCTTGCTTTATGATTTATCATGCTCCCTTAATTATTAAATCTTGTTACTACTATTGGTGTGGTTAATTTTTCTCATTTTTCATCTGGTAGACAATTATGTTTACACATATTAGCTTCTGCTCCTGTATCTATCATCGGGATATAATATCTATTGTAGTAATTTTCTACTATTATTTTGGCAAGTATATATATTTTCATTTTTATTTCATATTGTTCGTTTTATTATGACTTTCTTATTTTTATATGTAACGGTTAACTGGGTGTTTTCTAAATTGTATGGTTTCATGCCTTCTAACCATTTTATTCCTAATATAATATTTTTTATCTCCGTGATATATTTTAAAATTTATTACCATTGGTATTCCGCCAATGATTAATTCTTTTTCTACTGTTTCTCTTAATGCTGTAAATTCTTTTGGCAATTCTAAGTGTTCTGTAGAATTTATTTCTTCTTCTGTTACTAATTCTCTTGTTATATAATTCTCTTCCTGACTTGTGTTTATTGTTATAATAAATTTTCTTTGTTCTAACATTTCCAGTTATATAATAGTGGTATGGCTCTATTTCTTTTATTTTTACTGAATTTCCTGATGATTGGGGTGTTTCACTATGACTTTTTCTTCTAGATGTGCTTATCCTATCGCTTACTATTTCTAGATCTTCTTCTATGTCAATTTCCTTATAGCTATAATCATTGTTATCTACTACTGTGACAATTTGTTCAAATGAATTTTCTATTTTTATCCTATTAATTTTGTTTTTTGCTGTTATTTTATGTTTTGTTGTTAAGACATATAAATTTTTACATCTTGCTGTAAATATTTTACTGTCTGGGGCTAGTTCTATTCCTGTCATTTTCCAATATAGTACTAATGATTTATCTATATTCTTGTCATTTATTGCTACTGAATAGTTGGCACTTATTATGAATTTAAATTTTTGGTATATTAAATTTTCTTTTACTGCACTTATTATGCTTTTTTCTATAGGTTCAATTATTCTATCATCTGCTAAATATATTTCTATAGGTGTATCTATACCTTCTCTAAAATATGCTTTTATTAATATTTTTGTTCCTCCTAGATGCACATATTTTATTGGTTCTTTAGCCTGTATTGCTTGTATTTCTTTATTTATTATTCTCTTATTTATTATAGGTATTTTTTATTTTCCTTTGGTATATTTACAGTCTATTATATGTTCTTTCTGACTTACCACATAATATTCTTCTCTCTGTCGTTTAAATATATTTTTTAGCATTGGTATTTTGAATATTTTTTCTACACTTAAATCTAATTCTTTTCCTTTTATCTGTTCAAATATATTTACATCAAATATAACTTTCTGTTCTGAGGATTCTTCATTTATATGTTCTTCTTTATCTATTATCTGTACGTCTTTTTCAGACATTATCGTCTAATTCTTCTTTTTCTAATTCTTCATTCAATTCATTTTCAGATAATTCATATATGCTATCGTCACTGTCTAGTTAATAGTCTAGATATTCTAATTGCATATATTCTTCATTATTTATTATTATTTCTGCTATTTGCTTTTTCTTAGGATTTTTAGGTAGTTTACAATCTCTAGCTAAATGTCCTAATTTTTCACAATTATAGCATGTACATTCAGTTATTTTCTTTTTTGGTTTAAATGATCTTTTATTGTTAAATTTTTTTACATAATACCTACGTCTAGGCCTTTTGTATTTATATTGGGATTTATATCTTTTAAATTTCTCTCGTTTTCTATTCTTTCTATAGTAATTATCTTTACATTCGAATTGGGGTGCTACTTTATCCTTACAACATGATAGATTTTTTCATTTTTATTTCTTCCCTATATTTCTCACATATATCTGAATACCATTTTTGTAAAAATCTTATCCTTGCTCCTAGAGTATCTTGTAAGCCTGCTTCATTCCAATCTTTTATTATTTTTGAACTAAATGGTTCTGATAATTTTGTAAAATATAGTCTTCTTACTTCTTTTGCTTCTTCTGTCGTATATGTTCCTTTATAATAATATTCTCTAAATACACATGTATATTCATCTATGTAACACATATTACATATTGCTAATTTTAACATTAAATTTCTGTTTAATTGTTTATCTTTATTTTGTTCTTCTGTTTCTGTGGTTGTGCTGCTAAATTCATTTCGTATTGCTATTTCATATTTATTTAGAATATCCATAGCTGTAGTTGCTGTTTTACCGTCTATAGTTTTACTACTTCTTAATGCATTTATACCTTCTTCTGATAAGTTGTGTAACCATAATTTTACTGTTCCTAAGAGTGTTCGTTCTATATATCCTGGTACTTCTGTCAGACTTATTTTATTGTCTATTAACTGTTTTGCTATATATCCTATCCATAGTTGAATTGCTTTATTCATGTCCGTTACACAATCTAAATCTAAGAAATTACTATTCTGATTGGTTGATTTTGGAGTCCATTTTTTATTTAATCTTTTATTCCATATACTGTCTTGCCTGTCAGATTGCTCATAACTTACTGTATAGTATGTCGGATTTAATATTTTTGGGTCTTTAACTCCTAATGTACTAGCTTCTTGTTCTTTTTCTTTTTCAATATCTCCTGCATTTATTTCAATATTTTCGTCCATACTTGCTATATTTGCTATCATTTCTGTATAGGTTTCACTTATTTCCGAACTCTGTTCTGTCTGGTTATCGTTTACCTCATTTATACTTAATTCTTCTTCTTCAATCGGTTCTTCTATTTGTAGTTTTTCTTTGAATTTTTCTATTTCAGTTTTCAATTTTGCTTCAATTTCCTTTTCTTTTTGTTTTACCGTATATAATTCTTTTAACTTAGCTAATTCCTTTTCTAAGTCTATTATCCTGTCATTCTTTACTTCTTCAATTTGTTGTATTTCTTGTTTTGCCTGTTGTTTAATGATAGTTATCTCATTTTTTTGGTCTATTTCTTCATTTTCTCTAGCAAGTCTTACCATTGCCGTTAAGCTATCTTCTAATCTTAAGGATTCTTTTTCTAACATTAGACTTAAATTATCTCCTATTTTCTTATATTGTCTTCCTAGATTTGAAAATATGATCTTTATTTTTAATCCTTCATGATTTTCATATGTTTTTTCGTCTATAGAAAATTCTTCTTTATTCATTTATAAGTTATGTTGTAGTTTATATTCTAAGCTGTCTATTTGTAGTTGTAGGTATAATATAGTTTTTTTTTGTGCTACGATAGATTTTTTACAAGTTCCTGCAAATATATTATTATTAAGTCTATATTGCCTATGTCTCAATTCTTGTCTTTTTGCTATAATTATTTTATTAAGATTTTGTCTGTATTCGTTATCTTTATCAGTCATTGTTTCTTTAAGTATTGAATATATTTATATTCTATTTTAGATATAGTATGTATTAACTTATTTAATTTATCGTTATCAGTTTTTGTAATACTAAGTTGTTTATATTCCGGATATAAATTCTTTAATTTTCTTTTCAATTTTCTTATCTTTTTTTAGTATGTTTCAAATTATCCATAGCTCTGATACCAATTTGGGGGGGGGGGGTCCTACTACTTTTCTTTTAATCATTTAATTTCTTATAATAATTTTCTCTTAGCGGAATTAGTCTGATGATTCCGGATGTTAAGCTGGAGGAGGACATTCCAATAGTTCCAGTTTGGCTTCTACTTCTAGGTTTGCTCTTTCACATGTATACTTGCCATTATGCCAAACAAATTACTGCTACAATAGGAGTACCATTAGAGCTTAACATTGCTACAAGAACTATGGATAGACCAAGTATGGCTAATTAAAGTGCGAGTTGAAATTGATTTATTGAAGCCTTTGGTTCATAGTGTTTGGGTGGGTATTGAGGATGATAAGACCCCTCGTAAAGGATACTTCCAAAAAATTGAACATGAGAATATCCCCAAATTATAAGCATCGTAGAGAACTTGGATATGCTATTCTCAATTGTCGGATTCTAGAGAAGAAGGAGGTTGAAAAAACTCTCCTTAAATTTGATTTTAAAGTCCTTTACAAATTTGGAGAGTTCTTCATTTTTACACATAAATTATCTTCAATTTATAGATAAAGATATCTAAAAAGCCATTTTTATTTATTTAATTTGTAAGTGTCATAAGAAATCATTTTCACCTCCTTTTACCTATTGAACTCCAATTTTCAACCATACATTTAAAGTCATTTTGATACTTTTAACATTTTGTCCAGTGTTTTAAAAGGCGGGGGCAAGGGCGAGACATTTTATGCAATACAAGGCGAAGTGTAAGGCCCGAAACACGGGCCGTAAGTCCTATGGATCAACAAGACGTATATATCAATTTGGTGATCGCGTATTAGGGTAGAAGGTTAGTAGGGAGTAGAGTGTTGTGTTGCCTTTAATTAGAAGGTTAGGGTTGTTGATGTATGTCGTAGTATTAATCACATCATTGTAGTTCTTGTTTTTGATATGTATCGTCATATGTTGTCTATTATGTTTCAATCATCATATTATTTTATTATTATTATTGTTTCTTTCGTGTAAGCTCTACAGTGATTTCCTTATTAACTGCTATTAGTGCTGGCAAAATGAGCTCATATTTTGGTAACCCGCCCATATTTTAATCGGTTGGGTGAGTGACTTTTTAGATGAGTAAAATTTGGGTTTAAACCCATATTCAACCCATAGAAATATGGGTATTCATGGGTAAAATATAGGTAGAATATGGGTTAGCCTAATGGGTTAAGCATTACACTAGAATCGTTGGTTATTCACCTCAACTTTTTCTTCAAACCCAATTTTTTTTAAAAAAAACAAATCTTGTACACAACCCCCACCCACTCAACCCTATCTTACCCCACCCCCATCAACCTCCACCCAACCTAAACCCAACTTTTTTTAAAAAAAGTATTTTTTTTACCCCAGTACCCCACCCACCCACCCCCACCTCCACACCAACCCAATTTTTTTTTCAATTTTTAAAAAAAATTATTTTAAAAAAAAAAAATTTAGTACCCCACCCAACCCCGCACTTACCCACCCCTACCTCCACCCCATCCAAACCTAATTTTTTTTATTTTTTTAAAATAATTATTTTTTTGTACCCCATCCGAACTCAACTTTTTCTATTTTTTTATATCCCATCCCCACCCATCCAAACCCACCTTACCCCCCCCCCCCCTCTATCTGCTCCACCCAAATCCAATTTTTTTTGTGTCCCACCCTCATTCACCCCCACCCCCGCCCCCTATTCAAACCCAATAGTTTTATTGTGATAAATATTTTTATATTTTCCTTGTTATTACATTAATTTATTTTATATTAAAAAAGTTATAGAAATTGTTTTATGAATTTTACGATATAATAAAATTAAATAAAGTATTTTCAATATTTCATATGTAAAGAAAAATTAAAGTAGTTTTCAGATTTTGAATTCTAAAGTAGAATACTATTTACTCATGAAAATATGGGTAAATATGGGTCAACATGTCTTTTACTCAGCCCATTTATTACCCAACCCACTTTAACTCATATGAAATATGGGCGGGTTGAATTATTACCTATTTTATGTTGACCCATTTTTAAACCGTCCAAATTTGACCTAACCCACCTATTTGTCATCACTAACTGTTGTGTTTTCTTCACTATTTTCTTCTTTTAGTACTCAAATTTATTGCACTTGGGCCGAGGGTCTCTTGGAAATAGTCTGTCTACCTCCATGAGGTAGTAGTAAGGTCTGCGTTCAATCTATCTTCTCCAAACTCCACTTGTGGGACTTCACTCAATATGTTTTTGTTGTTTTTGTTGTTGCATTACTTATAAGAAAATAAGCAAACATAAAAGTCCAATAATTCACAAATAAATCATTAATAATATAGAAAAAAAATTGAGAAAAGTAACAACATCAAAAATAATAATAATCGAGATAATCTTTAAAATAAAATCATCATCCATTTCATCATCGATCTCCATACTACTAGTCCTTCCAACCTCAACTAATATTTGCACTTATTATTGTTTATATATTTCAAAGAAGGAGAGATAAAAGATGTAAGAGGAATAACAAAAAAAAAAATGGACAAAGTTGTCTCGTAGTGTCTGGCCTTTGCTTCTGCCCAGTTGCTGGTTCCAGCACCCAAGGAAATGGAGTAAGCCATAATAAGAGCACCCACACTATCTCTGACAACACCACCACCTCCACAAATACCATCTCTACAGCTACCATCACTATTAAGCTTGACAAAAAGCAGTGGTGGCTTGATCCACCTAACCAAAGCCACAGATTTTTCAGTCATTGAAGCATCACATAGATGACAGATACTCTTCCAGCTCGTTATGGTTCTATCCTATCAATTTGTAGCATAATCATCTAAAAACTATTTATGATAATGTTGTTTTCTATGAGAGTTTTTTTCTTTATTTTTATACATTTTAGAAAAAATCACTATAACATGATAGCATAAAGTATAAATATCATTACACCTGTAATAAAGAACATGATTTACAGCAAAAATACTTTTAAAACAATATTAATGAAACAACGCCGTGGCCTATGATTTTACACCCCAAATTATAAGGTGTATGCTTATGAATCTACGTCTTTCATTTGTACCTTCAGAGTATTTTTCATATGCCCTGCCTCGAGACTTACCCCTAAATCGCCTTTAAAAATACTAATTTTGACATACATGTTTTGAAAACAATGAGCTATCCACATCACTATTTGTTAGTAAGAATATTCAATAAAACTCTTCAACTTTTTAAAATTGAATTTGTGTGGGCTTCGTGCAATAGTAAAAAATATTATTGTAGTTATAAACTAATATTTTTTAATACTCAAATATTGAAAATATTATTACTTAAAAAGATTATAATTATTAGGTGAAAAGAGGATAATTTTTTAAGGAAAAAATACTTAACTATGCAAATATAGATAGTATAACTACTCAACACATATATAGTTTAAAAATATAGTGTAACTACTCAACACATCTATAGTTTGAAAAAATTATATAACTCAAGGAGTATTTTCTTTTTTCTAGCAGATTCGCCTATTATAATAGGGGAAAGGACATGGCATGGTTACTTGGCCAAAGAAATTTCACCAAAAATAGTCATTTTAAACTTGGCTCATTAAGTGGCCAGTCACCATTTTAATTCCTAACAATGGTCATTTTTTTAAAGATAAACTACATAATTAATCAAACATCCTTACCCTAATTACTAAATATCCCACTACTTTAAAATAATTACATTTATCCCAATAAGTTATAATTACATATTATTAAACGTGTATCCAGCATAATCCCTTAAAAAGTGCCTAAAATCACTCAAACTGTATCCAAAGGCAAACCATTTTCTCTCTCTCAGATTCCCCCCCCCCCCAATTCACGCATTTAAACCAGGAATCCAACTTTCACACGATTTTCCTTCGTTTTTCAAAAAACATTAGCGCTGCTGGATCAAAAACTTTCATATTTGAGGTTGGTGAAATTCGATTTCAACTTTTATTATAGTTTAGTTCTAAGTTATCTTCATCTATAAGAGCAATTACTGCTACAACAACAAATTCTTTGTTCATTCATGGATAATGAATCAGATAATTCGATAATACTAAGTAACCAACAATGGCCTTCATTTGATTTAGGTATATCTCAAATGGAGAACATTGCAGGGCCTTCTCTGACCTTTGTTCCGGCTGTTAGAGACTTTGAAGAAGAAGATTTTGCAGAAAATAGATCCAAATTTAGAAACGATCCAATCAAAATGAATGAATTGCATCAAAATTTGCAATCAAGAACAAGGGACTCAAACCCAGATGACCAAATCCCCAAAGTTAAAGTTCCAGATTGCAGAGTTCAAGTAAGGACTCGTAGTTATCAAAGATTCTTTTTATTTATCCAAGGTAACATGTATTCAACATAACATGTATCCAAGGCTAACTGTGATTAGCGTGTATCCTAGACTAATGTTATTTATCGTTGAGATCTTGTTAAAATGTTCCTGCTGTTAGAGACTTTGAAGAGGAAGATTTTGCAGAAAATAGATCCAAATTTAGAAACGATCCAGTTAAATTGAATGAATTACGTCAAAATTTGCAATCAAGAAGAAGGGACTCAAACCCAGATGACCGAATCCCCAAAGTTAAATTTCCAGATCGTCAAGTTCAGGTAAGCACTCGTACTTATCAAAGATTCTTTTCATGTATCTAAGGTAACATGTATCCAACGTAACATGTATCCAAGACTAATTATGATTAGCGTATATCCTAGACTAATGTTACTTGTTGTTGAGATCCTGTTATCATCTGGGTTAACTTGGGGGATTTGATCATCTGGGTTTGGATTTTGTTGATTAGGTGTATCCTCAATTTATTACCATGTATCCTGGGTTCTTTTTTCATGTATCTGAGTATACCTATATCTCTCTGATGTTTAAATGTGTATCCTTTTTATAGGTAAGTTTACATCAAGATAATGTAACATGTATCCAAGGTTGATTCATGTTTAACGTGTATCTAATACTAATGCTACCTGCTTTTGAGATGTTGGTAACATGTATCCTCAATACAGTTACCATGTATCCAAGCTCATAATCATGTATCCAATGTTACCAATGTATCCAAATATACATATAGCTCTTTGCTGTTTAAATGTGTATCCAAGAATATTTGAGATCTAATATTACCTATATCTAATATTATGGAGTTAGTTGCTAATTTGATTACGATCCGAGACTACACACATTACGATTCGAGACCACACACATATATGACTCGTACATGGCAGTCAGGCACAAAGTTGTTGTGCTGGCAGAAATACAAAAGTTTGCCACTTGTTGCCTGTTTGGTTTTATGAGAACACTGATCGCACTGACTGGCTAAAACTAGAAGCATACAATGGAAAAACAGACGAGAATTCATTTGACATTCATTGGTCAGTGACATAGTTCAACAAGAAGGCGGAAGTATGTACATATCTTTTGTCTTTTTTTAAAATACATTATCATAATTAATGATTAAAATAGTCATTTTCTCACACATTTACATATGTTTAGGGATTGTGGAGTCTATGTAGCATCATTTACGGAGTTTTTGAGTGATGGAGAACAGATTCCCGCCTCCAACTTTGATGTAAAACTTCAGCGTGTCAGATATGGTGCACTTTTATGGAATTACGACGGTCCTAAAGCGAGTTCTGGTTCAATCAATGACAATGACGATCCATCAAAGCCACCACATTGGCCCATCAATCAAGATGCCTATGATATATTCAATGTGGATTAGTTTTTCAAAAAATTTTGTGCCTTTTTTTAAGTTTCAAGTACTGACATTAGTTCATTTTTTTTGTATTTAAGTTTAATGTAATAGAGATTCAGTTTATTATATATTACAAATATCTACTTAAGGATATTTTGATTTTTTTTATCGAATATGGTGAGTGTTAAGTATGTTAATACAACATGTATCTGGGATACTTACGTTTTCATGGTTACAAGACATGTATTCAATATTACCATGTATCCTAGTATAGTTATAGATCTTTTAATGTTTAAATGTGTATCCAACGATATTGTTATGGTTATATCAAGATGATGTTATCAAATATTTACTGTTACCATGAATCTAATGTTACTTATAATTTAATATCTCTTCAACATGCATTCAACAATATTGTACCATGTATCCAAGCTTTTTTTCATGTACCAAAGCTTCTTATTAAGTTCTTTCCATGTATCTAATATTACATGTATCCAATATTAGGAAGTTAGTCGTTGATTTAATGTGTATCCAAATATACTTTGGTGCTTACATGTATCCAATCATTTGTTATCATGTATTCAAGGTTACCTTTAGCTATACAATTCTGCTAATTTTAACTTCTCTTTTAATGTGACTAAGAAATATTTTGATGTACGCAGGAATACAAATATTTTTGTCAAACAGGTAAATGAATTAACATGACATAATTTATACTAATTAATTATATATCTATGATAGGCTTAAGTTTGTAACCTTGGATACATGGTAACAGTAAAAACACTATGACACTACATTATCAACATTATCTGTATTCACCACAGTAGCAATAATCACGAATACATGTTATTATTGGATACACATTAAAATAATTTTAGCCTTCGTAACAATAATCGTATTTATACGAGGACCTTGGATACATGATAACAAAGATCTTAAACATTAGGTAGATGTTTAAATTAACAAAATCGAAAATACGATAGTCTAAAAAATAGACCAACTCTAAAAAAAATAACATTTAGTTTATGATGTTTCTCAAAATAAAAAATTAAAAATAGAATATTCATTCACTTCTTCCTTGAAAAATAGTTACAACTACGTCTATTATGACCTTCACGGCCGCATCATCCACAACAATTAGTGCTCTTTAAAAGCGTTTCACTATACTTCTTATGTCTCCCTTTTTTGGGACGTCTGGGTTGCCTCCTGTAAATAGGTGGCAAAATCACCTCGGCTAAAATGCTTTCTGGTATCTTCCACTCTTTTTGGTCTGGTAGTGAACACCGACAACTTATATGTCTTCACGAGTGTTCCCGGCTTGTATTAATCAGAGTAGTAAAGTCCAATTTCATCAATATATTTGCTTTTCAAAATAGTTGTGAACAAGGTAGCTCATCCAACTGAAACCTTCCACAACAACACATTTTTTTTCTAGACAAACAATGTACTTTCTTTCATCATCAATTACTGTGTATTAAAATTCAGATGAAGGTCTTACCTGAAATGAACATATGTCAAATGTTCAATGGTGACATCAGATTCATTAAACAAACTAAAAAGAATTTGATCTTAATGAGTTCAAACACATACCGTCATACGGGGCGATTCTTCAGATATACATATCATGTAGTAGCTGCACACAGGGACATACTGATTAACTTAATAATTATATTAATTAATACAATATATCTATTTGTATTAAATAACTGAAATGCACAAAAATAAGTTGTGTGCATCTTTTCAAGTAATATACTTTCCCGCCCAAATTCTTCAAATATTTTGTCATTCAAATAGTGTGTGTCTACCAAGTGATTGGATACACGTAAACAATAATGTACTTGGATACACAGTAAATTAGCAACTTTACTTGGATAGTTATATGCTTGAATACATAAACAACTATAAACTTGGATACAAGATAAATTTTTGTTTACTCGGATAGTGATATGCTTGGATACATGCCAATACCAATATGCTTGGATACACAGTAAACAATAACTAACTAAATAAACAGATAAACATTATTTTTTGCTAAGTAGACTAATTCGCTACAACAAAACTATTCTAGATACAGATTAAAAGTAATGCCTGGAACACACTACATAACATGCTGGATACACACTAAACTAATGTATATCTGGCCGATGTAGCTATTACAACAATATGAATCGACCATACCAACACATTACAAATGGATACATATACTATTCAAGAGAACTAATCTTTTCTTGTCTGATCTATCGGTTCCAGAGTGCCTCAACAAGATCGTTATCAACGTCATGATTTATCTCGGTAAAAGAGGAAGAAACCTTACTCTGTTTTGCAAGATTAACGTTGATTAATCAAAGAAGAATAAGAGTTTTACTTCACAGTGCATTTGAAATTTGAATTCTCCAGTTGTTTGTGGAGATGAGGATACTGCAGATGCATTTCAAAGTGATTGACGCGTGATTTACTCCTCATTAATTGTAAATCTGTTATTTCCTTTTTAAGCGCCCTAATAGTAATAGATTTACAATTAATGATTTACTCCTCATTAATTGTAAATATTTTATTTCCTTTTAAAGCGCCATAAGAGAAACAGATTTACCATTAATGAAGAGGTTATATGTATCCAGGATACACGAAAATACAAAGGATACACGTCTTTCCTTTTTTAAACTATCGGGGAAAATGTAATATTTTAAAGTAGTGGGATAAAACGTAATTAGGGACCAAACTACTGTGTTTTATGTTGTTTACACTTTTTTTAAATTTGGGTCATTTCGACCTCTTTTTTAAATATATTATTGTTGCTTTTTTCTTTTCTTTTTTGTTTTTCTACATTTTTTTAAGTGAGCTTCCAAAAATAGCCATTTTTTGTTTCGCTACATTTTAAGTGAGCTATGTTATATAACTGTCAAAACTATCGCTAAGCTACATAACATAGACGTAAACTATAACCCTTTATAAATTTTTCCTAATTTAGAATCCTATCTAATAAGGACATTTTTTACCCTTAAGAATATACCTTCATCTCTCTCTCATGCTCTTTGTTTGAAGTATGAAGAGAGAAATGAAAAAGAAAACAAATCATTTTCACAAGAAATCTCAACTTTGCTGTTGTATTTTTATAGCTAAACAAAATATAATTAGAAACAACCAAGAATCAATCATAGTGCATGATGACACAGAGGTTGAAGGAAAATGACTCATTTTCAATTTTTCGTTCATTATTCCTTTTTAGTAATACTTTTTTATTTAATTACTTCTTCTATTTCAATTTGTTTGTCTGATTTTAACTAGAGACTAAATTTAAAAAAATAAAGAACCATTTAAATTTTGTGATTTTAAACTAAATATATGCAAAATGTATCAAAATGTCCTTCAATCTTATGTTCTTACTCATGTCAAATGGAAAGTTGGAATTAAAGTATTGCTAAAAAAGGAATTAAAGCATTGCTAAAAATAGAAAGATGTATTCATTTTTTAACAGACTAAAAAAAAGTAAGACAAACAAATTCAAAAGGATGAATATATTTTTAAAATATGGATAGTTTTAACTATTTAACGTCCGTTAGCTTAAAGGAGAAAAATCATGTATTCAGTTAATTGAAGGTCTAATATGCTTAGTTTAAATAACAAACTGATCAACATCGGAATAAAACCATAGTTCATGGACCAAAAAATGTAATTTTCCCAAAAATTAGAGTGAAGTTCTAAAAGGCAATCTCTCTTTCCCAATTTTTGTGACACATTTTGGATTTTGAGATTCAATAAGTCATTTTTTTAATCATAATTTGTTTATATATCTTGAATCATCAATTATTATGACTTATAGTACTTTTTATGTAGTTTTCAAATATATAAAATTTATTTTTAAAAATTTATGCCCTAATTCACGATTAAAATTAAATTATTTGACACTTAAAATTTGAATCGTGTCATATAAATTACGACGGAGAGAGTAATATTTTAAAAAAGGAAAAAATAAAATAAACTTGAAGTAGATACTATGCCACATCATCATCATCCAAAACTTCTCAAACAAAATAATACTTTTAGATATCTTCACATATAAGTTACAAAGGAGAACTCTTGACTATGCAAGAGCGAAAAATGGATGATAAGACCAGTTGCAGGGCAATGAACATCGATATCAATAAATAGCTTTGTGTAAATGAAGACAGATGCCCTGACCTTGTCTCGAGGAGAAATGATATTTTGCAATGCAATCTTTTCCATTACCCAGACCCGGAATCTCAAAAGTTCGCTTCCCTGAACACACCCTTCTCGGCTTTGTCTCCAAAACACTTATTTTCTAGCAATTTTTTCCAGTTCAGCAAATTATGTCCTACCCATTTGGCATCCTTGCCTCTTCATAATCAAGATCCTCTAAGAACTGCAAAATGGTTCGCTACAAAGAAAAAAAAGAATTAGAGACGAACAAATTCTTTAGCTAAACAGCAAAATTCGCACATTATCAAAAAAAAAATATTAGCTACGAGCAATTTAATGACGAATTAGGGACAAAGTTCATAGCTAATTTCAATTTTCTTTTGTAGTGGTTGAGAAACCTTTATTTAATTCTTCTTGATGTGGAAGACATTACAGGAGCTCTTCCTCATAGAGTCTCTCAGAAGTTCGAACTTTTCCTTGTAAAACCAATTGCGTTCAAATAAATATTTCTACTAATAGATCCGAGGGACTTTTGTTAAATAAATTATGAAAGATTAATTTACTATTTACTTCTGAAAAAGAGGTTTACTTTAAAAAATTAATAAGAGTGATTATCGCCATGTAAAAGAACTTCACATAGGGGTGTTCAAGAAAAATAGAAAAATCGCACCAAATCGAACATTTAGAAAAAATCCAACCAAACCTACATGTGGAGAGTAGATAATAAAATGTGCTTTATAGTACATAATGCATAAAAATGAAAAGAAGGAGAATTATAAGTTCATTGTGGATAAGGGTTTGCCTATTAAAATCTCATTCTGCATGTGGAGGGCATGGAAGTTCAATTTATCTATTCATGATGTTGTGAGAAGGATTGTAATGACCCTCTGGCCATTTATGCGTTTTAGCCTTTTTTGTACCATTAGAGCTTGCCTGTAGTGGCCCCAAGTCATTTATGGCTTGCTGGGACCGATAGTTCGGTGCTCGAGCCATTTGTTTGATCTTTTTGGCCATTCCTTATTTAAGAGCTTTAAGCTTTTGAAATCGTTGACTTCAGTCAATATTCTTGGTGAACGTGCTCATAATTGAATTTCGACAGTTTTGTTAGCTCCGGAGCGTGGACTTTGGTCAAGTGGGACCTTTGGTCAGGATCCGGGAGCTTTTCAGCTTAAAATTCTCTCGTTCTGTGTTTTCAGGCCAGTTGGGCTTGTTTAGTTAACTTTGGTCAACATTCGAAGAAGACGGCCTCGAATGGAAATTCTATCAGCGTCGTTAGCTCCGAAATGCCGAGTTTGTGTTAGCTAGTTGGCTGGTTCGGGTCCCGGGTGATCCGAGCTTATTTTGGGTGTTTGGTTAGAGTTAGTTAGTGTTGACTTCAGTCAATATTCCTCCGAGACGACCTCGTATGGAAGTTTTATCGATTTTGTTGAGTCCAAAACGTCATTTCCACTCTAATAGCATATTTGGTTTGTGAGTATTAGGTTCTGATTGCGCCCGAAATTCCCCATAGATTTGTGGAAAAGTTGTAGGTTTTTAGCTGTTGCAGGTGCAGGCTTCAAGCCTTAATCGCGATCCCGAGCCTCGTCCCTTGTGACCGCGATGAAGCACCTAGTGCCCTGCTCTTCGTGATCGCGTGATCGCCTGTCGCAATCGCGATGAAGCCCGTCCTCCCTTGTTCTCCGCGACCGCGTGGCTAGACTTCGTGATCAAGATGGTCTAGCCAGCGTGGTCCTCGCGACCGCGAGGGGTCCCTTCGCGATCGCGATGAAGGACCCCTAACAGTATAAATAATTGTGGACTTCGTCTCTTTCATTCAAAATACAAAATCCTTCATTATTGTTACTCTAAACTCATCCTAACTCTGTATTTTGTCAATTCTCGGTGTGGGGGTGCATAATTCTTGCTTGTGATCGCTCCTCCGTCGTAATTTGTAAGTTTTATCCGCTTAAAACCCATTAATCCGCCACTTTGTCTCTTATTTTGTTCTTACTATTGGTTGGTTGGTTGGAGCCTTTTCCATGGCCAAATTCTCTATAATTCTGGGGATGCACACCTTGGAATATGGCGATCGTCGTGCACTTCTTCATTTCTGACTTTGGGTTGCGGGGCTCACAGGCCGTTTGTGACCCACATTTCGACCCAGCTATTATTATAGAAATATAAGTATCGTTAGTCTTATTTTGACGTATAGATTATTGTATTGATATTGGTTTCGCGAATTTGGAGCTTCTGGGAGTAGTTCGAGCCTGGACGATGTTGTTCCCGCAGCTATTCATCGGACGATAGGTAGGTTATGGCTTTCCCTACCTAGACTCTGTGTATATAGGCTATAACTGCATTAATTAGTATCCTTGGGTGGGTTGTTTTAGGTTAGTACCCCAGACCTTGCCCGTTTTTTTTGTCCGTTTATTTCATACGTTGATTTTAGTATTCGTGCACTATTGTATATTACTCTTGTGGTCCTGTGTGGCCTTGTATTGACTCTGGAACATAGATGGTGGGTTATTTGGGAATGTGCGCGAGTCCCGGACATAGAAATATTCTTTTAGGCTGGTTATGACTATTGTAGAGTTGTTGAGCCTTTGCAGGGCCGATGGGAAATGTTTGTGAGCCATTTTGAGCTACTCAATTGTTTGCGAGCATATCATACATGAAAAAGTTTTCCCTGTATGTTTTACTACTGATTTGGCTTTGGGACTACTATAATTAATTTTCTAAACTTTGCATGGCCCCGAGGGCCCATTTTTGGAATGTGACGTTGAAAGGGGCTTTTAAACTGACTTTTATGAAACCTCTCGGAGTAGAGGGGATATTACGATGATTTGATTATTGGTCTTTATTATGATACTAGCATCGGCTTGATCATAGCACTAGTTATTATTTTTTACGGATTTAGACCCGGATACGAGCCGGGCACCCTGTTTAAGGATTTTGATACTTGACTTCCGTTTTAGACCCAGATATGCTTCGGGCACCCTCAATGAGGGTTATTGAGATATGATTACTGATTTAAACCCGAATACATTTCAGCCACCCTTTGATGGGGTTTATGAGATTACTACCACTGATTTAGACTCTGATCGAATCTAAGCACGTACTACGAGATCCCAATTATTGAGATATTCGAGTTTCGTGTTTATATGTGGTCTACGAGTAGACCTCCATGGACCTTACCATTCTGTACCAAGTGCTACAGGTCGATGGTGATCGGAGGAAGGGGATGTACAGCGTAGGAGAGGTACTCGGAAAATGTCCTTTCATGGATCCCACCTTTATTGGACCTTTGGGGCACCGAAGGGGTAACATACGACACTGCGATCACACTTGGTTCTTGATTCATCATATCATATCATCATGTATATTTCACTCGGATTCCACCCTTGTTTGTTGTGTGTTCAGTGTACGCTCTGGTTGTATGAGCGGCCGGAGGGTTTGATTTCACTTGGTTGCGTTCCTCGGTTGTATGGGCGACCGTTGGGACTATAGGTATATTATATTACTTTTCATCATTTTATATAGATTGTTAGATTCCTTGTTTCTTGGTGATTTAGCGGTTATTAGCCTGTTGACGTTCCGGTTGTGGGATTTTGATTATTGAGAGGGCTAGTGAGTCCTATCTTATTGAGGAACTTTTGTGTGGCTTTCTGAGCAGATTGTGAGTTTCTGGTTCAATTTTTATCAGGATTTGAGTAGTATTTCTTGGTTATTGTGGGTTAGTTATTCCATCCTAGGGTTGTACTTGTGAGGTAGATTCCTATTTATGCTATCTTGAAGTTGGATTGGTGTTATGATTTCCTTATGCTTGTTGATTTTGTCTTGAGTATGTTAGACTGCTTTCCTTCTTTTCCTTTTACTTGAGGTTACCGATATACCTCCATGTTCCCGACTCTCTCTCTTTTTATATACTATTGTTGCAAGGATTCTAGGTGTGTCCTTCCTTACACCTGTGTTTCTGTGTTATCTATATGTTTTGTGCTAGCATGTATAATTGTAACTCTTGGTTGATTACTCTTTGTGCTAGTTCCCTGTGCTTCTACCTTTCTTCTGTGGCTGCTTTTTTATATTCTACTTATTACTATTTTTATATCTTATATGTGCTCAGTCGACCGATGATGCCTAGTGAGTACCCGTTTCCTTGGTGCTCATACTACACTTCTGCATCTTTTTGGTACAAATATTAGTTGAGCTTTCACCGTTGATCGCGTTATAGACTCGTGTAGATTTTGAGATATTCGAGACTAGGGTGAGCACCTGACGGTCGGGACTTGACCATATCTCATCTTTTGTACTTATACTCTTTGTATATTAGGAGACAATTGTACTTATCTATTGTTACTTCTAGCACTTGTACTCTATTAGAAGCTTTTGTACTATCGATACCAAGTCTTGGGGTTGGTGTAGTTTCAATGAACATATTCAGGATTTGCTTCCACTTTGTCTATCTTAATATTCTGCTTTCGCTTATTTCTGCTTATTGTGCATATTAGTTAGGTAGTAACCTATTACTAAACGTTCTGGGCTACAGGGATTGGTTTGCCTACTGGGGGGTTGTAGGTGCCATCATGACCTGAGAAATTAGGTCGTGACAGCTTGGTATCAGAGTTCTAGGTTCATCGGTGTCGTGGTACAGAAGCAAGTGTCTAAGTAGAGTCTCGCAGATCGGTCTGATGACATCCGTATCCTATCTGCCGGAGGCTACAGGGCATTTTTAGGAAAAGTTTCATCTTCTTGGCTCCTTATCGTGCGTTCCTGGCTCTATTGACTTCTAAACTTCGGTTGTTTCATTCCTTCTCAGATGCCTAAGATGAGTTCAAAAGTGGGTGACATCGAGCCTTCTGTGTCTGTTGTTTCAATGCTTTCATCGGCGCCGGGACTTCAGGGTGAGAGTTTACCACACCAGATAGGGGGTGTGGGGTCATCCCAGCCTCCAATTGGATCTATATCTACTCCAGTTCTTCATGACACCATGGCCAAGACTCTAAGTCCTCCGGTGAGTATTTCATTACCCGGTTCTTCAAATGGTGCTTCAGCTAGGGTTGAGCTACCAGTTTTTCAGCAAGGTTGTCTGTCAGTATTGTAGTATGAGGTGAGATTTCATGAGATGGTTAGGCGTACTGCTAGGGCTGTGCCTTCAGAGTTTGATAGGGTTCAGAGCTTTGTTGGGGGTTTGGTTTCACCGCTCCATATGGTGATAACGGAAATTAAGCAAACAAGAAAGAAGGATAAGTGTCATCCAAGATAGTACCATCCATGCTTTCCAATCTAGTATCATCCTCCCCTTCTTGAAAATGATTCGTCCTCGAATCCAATTGATCACCTACAACACAAGGAGAAAGATCACTAACATTGAAAACATTATGAACATTATACTCACTTGGTAAGTCAATCATGTATGCATTGTCATTTATCCGCTTGAGCACTTTGAAGGGTCCGTCTCCCCTTGGGCTTATCTTTCCTTTTCAAACTTGTGGGAACCTCTCCTTTCGGAAATAAACCCACACCCAATCGTCCGGGTTGAAAATCACTTCCTTTCTTCCACGATTCTTTCGGTTGGCCACCTTTGAATTGTTCTTTTCAATGGCCTCTTTTATCTTGGAATGAATGTTCATCATCTCCTTTGCTCTTTGTTCAGCATCTAGGCTCACAACAACATGGCTAGACAAAGGAGTCATAGTTAATGGAAACAAAGGCTTAAAGCCATAACATGCTTCAAATGGGGACATTTCAATAGAAGAGTGGAAAGACCGGTTATATGCAAATTCTATCAAGGGTAAATGGTCTTCCCAAGTGGTTGGGGTGCCCCTAATCATACACCTAAGCATGCTTCCAAGAGTCCGGTTGACTACTTCGGCTTGTCCATCCATTTGAGGATGACAAGAAGTAGAAAACATGAGTTTGGTACCAAGTGTACCCCATAGATTATTCCAAAAATGACTAAGAAATTTGGAATCCCTATCACTAACAATGGTTTGAGGGACTCCATGCAATTTAAGCACATTAATGACAAACAAGGATGCTCCATGGAATGCATCATCACATTTATGGCATGGAATGAAATGAGTCATTTTAGAGAACCTATCCACTACCACAAATATTCTATCATGTCCTCTTTTAGTCCTAGGAAGTCCTAACACAAAATCCATAGAAATGTCCATCCATGGACCACTAGGAGTAGGAAGAGGGGTATACTTACCTTGACGCAGAGTCGTGGATTTGGCTTGCTTGCATTCGAGACATTGTCCATAAATCCGCTCCACATCATGCTTCATCTTTGGCCAATAAAATTGTTCCATAAGGATGTCAAGTGTTTTGGGTACTCCAAAGTTCCCCATCAAACCACCACTATGAGCTTCCTTGACAAACAACTCTCTCCATGAACTCATGGGCACACAAACTCGCCCATTCTTGAACAAGAATCCATCAACCAATTGGAACCTATCAACCCGCTTCCCTTGACTAAGACAATCAAAAGTTTCTTTGAAATCGGGATCCATAGAATAGAATCCCTTCAAGCTTTCAAATCCCATCATTTTAGAAGCCAACGTGTTGACCAATACAAACCTCCTTGATAGAGAATCCGCTACTACATTCTCTTTGCCTTGCTTGTAGTTGATCCCATATGGAAAGGTCTCAATGAATTCAACCCATTTGGCATGTCGCTTGTTCAACTTGGATTGCCCCTTAAGATGTTTCAAGGACTCATGATCGGTCCTTATCACGAACTCTTTGTGCCACAAGTAGTGTTGCCAATGAGCCAATACCCTCACAAGTGTATATAATTCCCTGACATAAGTTGAGTACCGAAGAGTAGCTCCCTTTATTTTTTCACTAAAGTAAGCCAATGGTTTTCCCTCTTGCATCAAGACACCACCTATCCCAACACCCGAAGCATCACACTCTATCTCAAAAGCTTTATCAAAATTAGGTAGTTGGAGTAATGGGGAGGAACGCAACATGGACTTCAATGCTTGAAAGGACTTCTCTTGTTCTTCCCCCACACAAAAGGTACATCTTTCTTGATCAATTCGGTTAATGGGGAAGCAATTGAACTAAAACCCTTCATAAAACGCCGGTAAAAGCTCGCCAACCCATGAAAACTTCTTACCTCGGTTGCATTGGATGGGGTCGGCCAAGTCTTGATTGACTCCACCTTTTCTTCATCAACCTCTACACCACTTGCACTAACCACAAAGCCCAAGAACACTACCTTTTCAACACAAAAAGAACACTTCTTGAGATTCGCGACTAACCTTTCTCGTAGCAAAACATCAAACACTTGTTTCAAATGGCCTACATGCTCTTCAATTGTGTTGCTATACACAAGTATGTCATGAAAGTACACAACCACAAACTTGTTGATGAAGGGTTTTAGAACATGATTCATCAACCTCATGAAAGTGCTTGGAGCATTAGTCAAACCAAATGGCATCACAAGCCATTCATACAACCCAAATTTTGTTTTGAAAGTCGTCTTCCATTCATCACCCGGTTTCATTCGAATTTGATGGTACCCACTCCTAAGATCAACCTTTGAGAACACACTTGCTCCAAAAAGCTCATCCAACATGTCATCAAGTCTTGGAATTGGATGCCTATACTTGATTGTAATCTTATTCACGACTCTACAATCAATGCATATTCTCCAAGTACCATCCTTTTTGGGAACAAGGATAACCGGTACGGCACACGGGCTTAGGCTTTCTTTGATCAATCCCTTTTCAAGGAGTTCTTCCACTTGCCTTTGTAGCTCCTTGGTCTCTTCCAGATTACACCTATAGGCTGGTTGGTTGGGAATTTGTGACCCAGCACAAAGTCAATTTGGTGCTCAATTCCCCTCGAGGGTGGTAGTCCCACGGGCATCTCATCCGGAAATAGTTCATCATAGTCCTGCAAAAGAGAAGAAACAATACTAGGCAAAATGCTAGTATCTTGGTTAGCATGCAATAAAAGATTGGTGTTGACAAGGCACACTAAAAAGCGTTCCTCATCCACACCCTTTAGACAATTGTTTGGCTTGGCTATCATACACATGTTCTTCTTATTTTTAGCCAAGTCACTTCCCTCTTTTGGAACAATGTTGGAACTTTCACCTTTACTCTTTGCTTCTTCCACCCTTATTCTCTCCCGAAGCTCCTTCATAGCCCGATAGTCCTCACTCACTTGGTATGGGGTGAGAGGTGCAAGTACATATTTCTTCCCGTCAATCACAAAAGCATACTTTTTGGTCCTTCCATAGTGCACAACATCTCTATCAAATTGCCAAGGCCTCTCCAATAATACATGAAAAGCCAACATGGGTACCACATCACAAATCAACTCCTCATTGTACTTGCCCACACTAAATCGAATACTTGCTTATTTGAGGACCTTTATCTCTCCACTCTCATTGAGCCATTGTAGCTTGTACAGGTTGGAATACCTTCTTGTTGGAATTTGCATATGCTCCACCAAAGAACTACTCACCACATTAGTGCAACTCCCACTATCAATAATCAAAGAACACACCTTATCTTGGATCTTGCACCTAGCATGAAACAGATTCTCTCTTTGGTCAAGTTCTTCTTTGGCAAGGGCTCCTATAATTCTCCTCACAGCACATGAAAGGTTGGTATTTACCTTCAACTCTTCATTATCATCAAGTAGGGGTTGCCCCCTTTCTATGAAGCAAGCAAAATTTACCCTCTCATCCAACCTTTCTTCCTCATCCCCCGAAGCTACTCTCTCCCCTTCACCTTTATCCCCCTCTCCCTCACTTCTTTCATCATGCTCATCTTCCTCATCGGTTTTATACCCATCACAAAAAGCAACAATTATCCTTCTATTAGGACACTCACTAGCAATATGTCCCTTCCCTTAACATCGAAAGCATTGGATGGTAGAGGGTCGAGGAAAGTTGGGTTTTTCAAAGTTACCTCCTTTTGGCTTGTCATTCCCTTTGGCTTTGTAATCAACCTTGACTTGAGTGTCTTGACCACTACCTTTAGATGATTCCCGAGGAGTTGGGGTCTTCCACTTATCATTGTTTTTACTCCATGAGGAAGTTGGAAAACTCTTGGCCTTGTATGTCTTCTCATCTTTCAAATCCATTTCGACCTTAGAGGCATCATGGAAAGCCGCTTCAAGATTCTCATAGTGTTTAAGTCTCAAAGGCTTCAAGATATCGGGCCTCAAGTTTGCCATGAATCGTATCACCGTGTATTGCATATGCTCCTCAAGCTTGGACTTCATTCTCAAGTTCTCAAATTTATCATAGTATTCTTCAACACTCTTGGTACCTTGCCTAAGCATGTACACCTTCTTGAGAGCTTCTTGGTAGTAATCCGGAGTCAAATACCTATACTCCATTAGACCAACCAACTCTTGCCAAGTGGGCAACTCATAGATATGACGACTCTTTCGTTCCCTCCTCTTGGATTCCCACCATGTGGAAGCATATCCCTCGAATTGAGTGAGGGCATACTTCGCCTTCAATGATTCCGAGATGTTATTAGTAAGGAAAATTCGCTCACTTTGTAGTTTCCATTCAAGAAATTCATCTGGGTCACTACTTCCCTTGAACTTTGGAAGTGTAACCTTGATCGTGTTCAATCCCCTATCTTGATCATTCCGTTCTCCATACCTAGCTCCTCTATTCCCCATCCTATCTCCTCTATTCCCATAGCGTTGACCTCATATTCCTTGGTCCCACCCTAAGTCCCGAGGCTGGACCCCTTCCCTTGGCCCTTCATAGCCATCTCTACCCCCATGATCCCAAAACTCATCATTATTGTGATCTTCATTCATGTCGTCATAGAGAGGATTTTGAAATTGGTGGTTTGGGTAGGGTGTTTATGTGGTGTTTCGTGGAGGTGATATGTAGGAATCATGTAAGGATACATTTGATGGATTTCGGAGTGGAGTTTGGTATAGAACTTGGTTTTCCACATAAGAACGGTTCTCTTGTGGAGGGCGATAGGGTTGTGGATGTGGATGTGGTGTTGGTTGCCTTGGGTAGTTTGGAGGGTTGTTTGTTTGGAAGGTGGGTTGTTGGAAGTTTCGGGTTCGATTTTGTAGAGGGTAACATAGTTGGTGAGCTTGCCCCGGAGTAATGGTGGTGGATTGCACCGATGCTCGCCTTGCCTCCTCATTTTTGACTTGGAGTGTCTTCCCTCTATTCTCATTTTCCACCCGTACCAACCTTTCCTCCATACCTCTTAACTTCTCATTCATTTCTGCCATTTGTTTGGAGAGGTGTGCAAGAACCTCCATGAGGTTCTCCGAGCTCTCCCCAATTGGACTTGCACCGTGGTGGGACATGGAACCTATAAAACTCAACAAGCAAGGTTAGTAGTAAAAGTCTCACGTCCCTCGTATGTAACTCTCAACTCACCTCCTGTGGCGTCGTCTCAAAATTGGTAGTGAACTAGCTCCGCTCAATCAACTCAAGGTCACCTATCCTTTGTGGAGGAGTGGATTCTTGTGACTCTTGAAAGAAGGACGACTTGAAAGACTCTAACGGACTTGAATCAAGGAATTAATCAACGAAAACAAGACAAGAAAAGAAGAAGGAAGAAGCACGAAAGAATTCAGACTCAAGAATTAAGTAACAAAAGTAGGAGAAACTACTTGTTGTTGCTTAATTTGGAGAATCAAAGAGATGATTTGATGTTTAAAAACTAGTTAACAAGTAATTAAAGATGTTAATTAGTTGTTAAATAGTTGAGAAATCGAAGAAAAATGAGTGTAGAAGAAGAAGTTTGAAGTTCCAACACTTAGAAAAAATTTGGGGTCTTAAAAGTTCCAACACTTAGAAAAATTTTGGGGTCCCAAAATTTGAGACCCCTAAAAAAAAACTAAGTATGGAAACCTGCAGAAACAGCCCTCTGAAGTTGGTCTCACGCGCCTGGGTGAGACTGGGCGTGGAATTTTTTTTTTTTTTAAAAAAAATCCACTTGTGGACCCAACAAACATCTTTGACCACTTTGACTTGGAAAATTTAGATCAAATGTACCTTTTGGCTTCTTCTTCTTCAAGATGTTCTTGATGAATATCAAAAACACCTAGAACACCAAGAACACACACTAAACACCAATACCTTCAAATGAGCTCGGAATTGGCTCAAATTTTAGGATTAGCTTCCCCTTAACGTAGGGAACAAACCCCAATGATTTTTAAGCTCCAATTCCTCCTTAATCAATAGACCCACTTTCAAAGTTTGTAAAGCTTCAAAAGCTCAAAACCCTTTAATGGCAACTTCACTTCTACAACTCCAAATCGCACGAAATTTGAAATCTAGACTCAAAAAATACTAGGGAACAAGAATCTAGTGTCAAAAACAAGAAATCAAACAAGAAAAAATTTCGGATTTTTTTTTTGGGAGGGATTTTCAGTTTTTTTTTTTTTTTTGGATTTTGAAGATATCAAATTCCCAAGACTTAGATTTTTGGAAACAAACCTAAACCGAGCTCTGATACCAAATGATAACGGAAATTAAGCAAACAAGAAAGGAGGATAAGTGCCATCCAAGATAGTACCATCCATGCTTTCCAATCTAGTATCGCGACTGAGCATTTGGTTACAGTTGGGATGACCTTCCTATAGGTAGTGGATAATGCTTGGGCTATCGAGGGTTTATGTCGTGAGACTTACAGAGGCGATCTAAAAAACATCATCGCCAGGACAGTTCTCGAGGTTCTCAGACTCGAGGTAGGGGATTCTCTACCAGAGATAGGTTCCATTGCTTCTTGTCTACCATGATAGATTCAGTTACTCCACATGTTTTGGAGGGTGTTGGTACAGGAAATGTTGAGCAGAGTGGACATGGTATAGGTCAGATTCCTCGAGGTTCGCTTGCAGGTTGTGTAGGTCATGGTAGCCGATCAGGTTCAATGCGATCTCCCCGCCCGTATTTACCCAGTGTGCATGGGCACTTTGTTAGGGATTGTCCCACGATGTCATCTTCCAGTCAGCAGGGTCAGTAGGTGTTATCTCCCAGGGTTTTAGTGCCACCAACTAGAAGTGGAGCACAGGGTTGTAGGGGTGGTCCCAGGATGGTTATAGGTGTCTTTCAGCCAGGTGGTTTAGGTATCCATCCAGAGTCGACAGGCACCATGCATCGGAGTAGGGCTTCTTTGGGTTGCTATAGTTGTGGGGTGATGGGATATTATGCTAGAGACGTTCCCCATCAAGGGATGGTTATGCCGTCAGCTTCGACTACTCTGACCAGTTTTAGACCCCGTCAGGTTGATGCCCCTCTTGGTGGGCCAGAGGTAGAGGTTCTTAATATCGTTGCTCTATGTAAGGCTTTTGTGACTTCCAACTTGTGATAGTACTGTTCGCGATGTGATTCCTTTCCTTCTATCGTTTATTTGCTTATATGCCTACTTGCTACTTGTTTAGTTGTTTGACTACTTGAATTGTAGTATCTATGCGTTATTTTTGTGGTAGTTTATTCTTTAGTAGTGGAAGGGTGAGTTGTCCTTGTGAGGTGTTTTATCCGGAGTTTTAGCTCGTGGGTAGTTCTTGTTAGTCTCTCTTTTTGGTTGGTTTCGCTTCTAGCTACATTGTGACTCTAGGCTTGTGTTGAGTCTTCCCTTTTGAGCGGTCCTAGATGGTTGTTGCCTAGGCTTTTTCCAAGCATTTGCTAGAATTTTTTGTGTTGGTTTGGTGTTACCGGTGGTTGTGTCAGGGTTTGGGCTCTTGTTTTGAGTTGGGATGGTGTTGGTTATGCTATTGAGCATGGTTTGGCTTTTCTTTCCCGGGTGATTGGCATCGACCCTCTTTATTTGGTTGGTTTAGGAGGTTGGTAGGTATGTGGGTTATTCCCGTAGTCTTCTTTAGTTTCTTATCCGATTGGGTTGTCTTATTGTTTCCCAGGTGCCAGTTAGAATGAATTTTGGTTGTAGTTCTCTGGTTGAACCTTTGATTGTAGCATTGTGATTGAGTTTTGGATTTAGCATTTTTGACTGAGTGTTGACGTAGCCTTGTTTTTGAGATGTATTCGTAGCATTCTGGGTGAGTCGGGCATCCGTCCCATTCTTCTTCTTCCTTGTTAAGTTTTGACAATGTAAGAATGGGAGCTAAGGAAACGACTCCAGATTTGATTTGAGAAGGAGTTTGTAGGTTCAGTATATGATAAGGAAGGGTTTTGTTTAGTTGAAGAAGAATAGATATGACTCTTGCGTGCTTGTGTGTTTTAGTTGTTGACTGAGGTGGCGACAGAGGTTTTCTTGGGTCGTGTGTTAGTGATTTGATTTGGCCGTTTACAGATTGTAGTGGTTTTCCTTCAATTGGTTTGAGATTTAGGTAGAAGCTGTGGTTCTGGAAACTTGCATATTCAAGCCTAGTTGGCTTCAGTTCCTATGGGTTCATTGGCAGCATATGGGTTTAACAGAGGCGGTGGTTAATAAATCAAGATTGGGTTTCAAAAAACATGGTCTAGAAAACTACTCCGGATGGTTCGTGGTTGGTTCTTTTGAATGCAGCTTCTCGAGTTGGAAGGCATTGAGTTCGGACAACTTAGCTTCCCTATTTCAGCTGTGGAGTGATAGTTAGCCTTGGACACCTAGTCCTTGACTAACCTTTGAGTGAGGTCGGACATTCCAGATTTCAGCAGTGGTGTGTGCTTCATGTGATCAGGTTGTGAGGGTTGAGGCTAGCAAGGCTATTTTGGAGTTCTAATGATACTTAGAGACTAGTGGTCACCATTCATTGCTGAGAGTTTAAAAAGCTCGATTAGTTGATTCTTTAAGGGTTGCCTTTATGCGGGGTTCCAGTGTTGGTTAGACTCAGCCAGCGTGGACTAGATGTTTGGTATGTGGTATGCTTCGGGATGGTTGGTTTATGTGCTAATAAGGTAGAGTGGTTGATTCGGGCCAAAGGGATGAGTTAAAGGTGTATGCAGAAATTTTATATCTCGATGGAGACTTTGAACCTCAGGCACCTCTTATTTGCCTTCCGAGTGTTTTTACTTGCTATTCGTGGGATGGTAGACTCCTTCCGAGGTGAGATTGGTAAGACAATTTAAAATTCAAATGGTGTTCGAGCATTCAGAGTAGCAACAGTGTTTCCTAGAGTTAGGAGCTTAGCTAATGACTACGGACTTCGTGGTAGACTTACCACACTACTTTCAAGATCTTGGTTGGTTTAGGTCTATTGGGCAGGTTGCTATGGTTCATTCGCTTCCAGTTGATTCAGACTTGACACGGTGCAGCGAAGTTGGATTCATTCTACAGTTTGGAAGTTTCTCAGTCAACACAGTGTATTCATACATGCCTTTCCTAACTTGGGTGTGCGAACTTTAGTCGGGTTCAGATGGGCCGATCAGTTGGGTTCAGTGAGTGAGTTTGATGTTAAAAAAAGTGTTCATTTATTGGTTAATGATCAGTCGGGACAGGTAACTCCAATTTTCAAGGGTATGCATCAAGTTATTATCCTGGATAGCAGATGCTAGTAGACTATAGCTTGGCTTGAAAGGAGTTTGAGCAAAAAGAGGTGACTTCGTTCATAGCAGAGTATAAGTGGGAACTATGGATCTCCGGTATGTCAGTTTATGCTTCGAGGGTGGTTTGAGTGTTCAACATACCTGAAGCTTCTTGTTCATGGTGCAAAAGGATTCAGTTCAAAATAAAAGAGTTTTGCGGGTCAATGGGTTCATGAGTAAGAGTTTTGGGTTGATGGTTTTCTGGTAAATTGGTTGTGGTTTTGAGGATTCAAGTTCTGTGTGTTGATCGCCTTGCTTCTCTGGTTTTGGTGTTGGTGCTTCCATTTGAGGTTCTCGAGGTTCAATTTGGGTTGGCAGACCCTTGGTATTTTAAAGTTTGAGTTTGGATTCTGGCTTTGATTATAAGAAGTTTAGGCTTGGTTGCTTTCCTTGGTTCTGTTCTACTGGGTGTCGTCCGGTCGAGGAGGCTACTCGAGTTGTCTAAGAGAGTAGTGTGGGCTTTGTATCCGTTGTACTTAAAGCTCTAGTATTTCTTTCTTTCCTGACTTTCGAGGATGAAAGTCTTTTTAGTAGTGGATGATGTAATGACCCTCCAAGTCATTTACGTGTTTTTGCCCTTTTTGTACCGTTAGAGCTTGCCTTTAGTCACCCCAAGTCATTTATGAATTGCTGGGACCTGTAGTTCAGTGCTCGGGCCATTTGTTTAGTCTTTTTGGCTGTTCCTTATTTTAGAGCTTTAGACTTTTAAAATAGTTAATTTCAGTCAATATTCTTGGTGAACGTGCTCAAAATCAAATTCTGACAGTTCCGTTAGCTCCAGAGCGTGGACTTTGGTCTAGCGGGACCTTTGGTCAGTATTCGGGAGCTTTTCAGCGTGGAATTATCTCTCGTTCTGTGTTTTCAGACCAGTTGGGCTTGTTTGGTTGACTTTGGTCAACATTTGGAGAAGACGGCCTCGAATGAAAATTTTGTCAATGTTGTTAGCTCCGAAATGCCGAGTTTGTGTTAGGTAGTTGGTTGGTTCAGGTCTCGGGTGATTCAGGCTTATTTTGGGTGTTCGATTGGCGTTAGTTAGTGTTGACTTTGGTCAACATTCCTCCGAGATGACCTCATATGGAAGTTTCGTCAATTTCATTGAGTCTGATATGTTGTTTCCACTCTAATAGCATATTTGGTTTGTGTGTATTGAGTTTCGATTGCGCTCGAAATGCCCCGTAGAGTTGTGGAAAAGGTGCAGGTTTTTGGCTATTGCAGGTGCAGGTTTCAGGCCTTAATCGCGATCGCGAGCCTCGCCCCTCGCGATCGCGATGAAGCACCTGGTGCCCTGCTCTTCGCGATCACGTGATCGCCTGTCGCGATCGCGATGAAGCCCGTCATCCCTTGTTCTTCGTGACCGCGTGGCTAGACTTCGCGATCGCGATGGTCTAGCCAGCGTGGTCCTCGTGACTGCGAGGGGTCCTTTTGCGATCGCGATGAAGGACCTCTAGCAGTATAAATAATTGTGGACTTTGTCTCTTTCATTCAAAATATGAAATCCTCCATTGTTGTTGCTTTAAACTCGTCCCAGCTCTGTATTTGGTCAATTCTCGGTGTGGGGGTGCATAATTCTTGCTTGTGATCGCTTCTTCATCGTAATTGATAAGTTTTATCCGCTTAAAACCCGTTAATCCACCACTTTGTTTCTTATATTGTTCTAATGATTGACTGGTTGGTTGGAGCCTTTTCCATGATCAAATTCTCTATAATTTTGGGCATGCACACCTTAGAGTGTAGCGATCGTCGTGCGCTTCTTCATTTTCGGCTTCGGGTTGTGAGGCCCACAGGTCGTTTGTGACTCAAATTTTGACGCGGCTATTATTATAGCAATATGAGTATCGTTAGTCTTGTTTTGACGTATAGATTATTGTATGGATAGTGGTTTCGCGAATTTGGAGCTTCCCAGAGCAGTTCGAGCCTGGACGAGGCCGTCCCCGCAGCTATTCATCGGACGACAGGTAGATTTTGGCTTTTCCTACCTAGACTCTGCGTATATAGGCTATAACTGCATTAATTAGTATTGTTGACACCCAATTTTGGCCCTCCTTTTTCCCATAATTAATTTTTATATGCTTCTTAATCCCGAGGATTTTTCCAAAATAATTTTCTTATTTCTATATTAATTTTTTATAAATTTTGGCACCAATAATCATTTTTTAAAATGATTTCCTTTACTTTTTATAATAATAATATTGTATCTTATAAAATCACCCCAAAAATATTTTATAATTCATTCTTTTCAACAAGATTTGGTATAGTAACTTTTATTTCAAACTCTAAATGAGATTTGTCGTATCGCTATAACATTTCCTAAATATTGTACTATCAATTGAGGATTACGATTATGCGTACCAAAATTATGTTTAAGTCAACTATATAAGTATTTGAAATTAATCGGGGTGAAAGAAGGCATCGTTAAATTAATTAAGTGGAAAACGACTAGGGAAATTATTTCTTTTTTCTACAAACTAATTCATTACCTACACATGTTTGGGCCAATTTTTATACCTCTTTCTACCCAACACCTCCTAACCCCCTACCCAATTCAGCCGACCCAGCCCAATACTCCCCTGACCCGGCCCAAATTCCTCAACTAAACACACCCTAACTCTTTTCTCTTCCCCACTTTCATCCAAACCAAACAAACCCCTAATCCCTTCCAACCCCCGCCGCCGACACCCCCACCCCCAGACCCTGCTGCCGCCGCCCAACCTCACCACTAAACACACCCCTAATCTCTTCACTCTCCACTCTCTCCTCCACTTCAGCCACACCGACACCCCACCCCCCCAAAACCAGCCGACAAACCCCACCCCCAAACCCAACTGCCGCCGCCCAAAACCCCCAACACCCGCCGGATTTTGCGGGCAAACGACGACCACACCCTCTCCCGTCACCTCACAACGTCCCTTCCCCTTTTCGGAGGCTTTTGGTAGCCTCGAAAAGGTCGCCACCGCCGGTGGCAGACCTCGGAAAAGAGGAAACCCAGCTGGCCGCCGACCGTCTACTCCACACCGCCGACCCGTCACCATCATCTTTCAAATCGGCCTGAAAAAGGAGTAAGTTTCTTCCTTTTTTTTTTTCTCTGATTTTCATCATTTCTTTTGCAACTTGGCTTTCCAAGAATTCAAATGTTGAATTCTTGGAAAGAAACCGTTGGAGCCTTAGAATTTTGGCTATAAAAGAGAGCACACACACAGAAACGGGAAAAAAAAAAAAAGACACACACAAAAACGAACAGGAACACACACACACAGACGGACGGGCGGAAATCAAAAAAAAAAATATATCAACAGCTCACTAGAAATTGTTTCTCTGGTTGTTCATTGTTGATTTCCATATACTCACTACTCGTTTTGCTTCCTGATTGTTTTCGTTTGCTATTCGGATAACCGGAGTCGGATTCGAAAGTCGCTCGTTTGAAACTCAACATTTGACGGCCTCAATCGCTGCCCAACACAAGGTAAATCCTATCCCGTCTAATTACTTTATGTTTAGTTTTGTGATCCATTGATTCGTGTGAGTTTGGGTTGTTCATGTTTGGCTGATTTTAGGCGTTAAAATGTGAAACGAAAATCAGTTTCTGGCCGTTTGGTTTAGCTTATGTGATTGTGAAATGTTTACAATTCAAGGTTTGGTTTAATTGTTGTAAATGGTTGGCTGTTTGGTACGAATTATTGAGCAAGATTTGAAGTAATGTAGTTGTCGGGATGTTGGTTTGTATTTAAGGTTGATGGTGTATTGAAAGAGTATTTATAACCTTGGATTAGCTTGAAATGAACCTCAAGAGGCTTCGAGTTTTTTCCGGGTTTATACCGCTGAATGTTTAAGGATTTTGTTGTGATCACTTGATGACTATAATAATTGTTTAGTTCGCCTTTTATAATTTTTTCGTTCCCGCAAGGTGTTGGCAGCCTTCGTTTAGCGTAAAAAGGTTTTAAAGTCTTAAAACTTTAGATTAGGATGATAAGACTACAAGTTTCAAGCCCTCAACATGGTTAACCGTTTGTTTGTAGACCTTTTGTGCTATTTGTTTCAAGATGTGGGTGCGGAAGTGGTGACTTTGAACCTTATATATGATTGAACAAGCATGGAACTTTACTATTGCAGTAGCCATAGTTGGTTTGAATGTTCTCCTTATGTGTTTTTTGTTGACATACATTTGCCTAAGTATCAAGAGTACCACTTAATTTGCAAAGTTGAAATTTGAGTCGTGACTCTCGCTTTTCTTCATTTAAATTTGTGTCATAGTGAAGTTGGCGGACCAATTCGTTAATTGGTTTGTCTTCATTTTTGGTTAGTTGATTAATTTCGTGTAAACCCGAAAAGTATATGTTGTTATGCTTGCATTTCTTGTAGTTCAATCTCTTAAGATAGAAAAGTTTGCAATAAGTTTTGTCATTTTTTTTAGTCCCAAAAATGTTGTTTAGGATAGGAATGTATATATCATGTTTATATTTTTCGGCGTTTGTAAAATATCGTGGTCTTGCTTGTAATCTAACTTTTCTTCAAAACACCTTAATCCTAGTAAAAAGTGGTTGATTTAGTGTGCATTTGTTAGAAGAAGAGGGCTGCCCGTTTTTTCATTGTTTTGGTTTTAACTCGGGATCAATTTCGGGAATACTAGCTTAAGGAACTCATTATAAGCCAACGTAGTAGTTTAGTTCTCCTTTAATCTCCCGGTTATTAGTGTTATCTTTTTGAAGTGATTTGTTTCATAACTACTTTCTTTACTTGAAATAAATAATAATAAAGTTTTATATTGCTACTTGTTGTGTACTTTGTTTTCCAATAATCGACTAGTGTTGACAATGTTCGTTTTGCCTAAGTTCTTTTCGGATAATCATCTCATGTTAGTTCGTTTGTGCTCTAGTCAAATAAATTCGATCATTTGCTAAAAATGAAGCAAATATGGTTACATGTCGTCTTTCATATATTCTTGTGTATTTACCAAATAGCATGTTTGTTTTCTTTATCGCTTTATTGTTAAGTTTGGCATATTTCTATATTTTTGTAAACTTTGTTATGCAAGTTATTAATCCTTATCACCTTTCTTTGTTTCATGTACACCCCGGAGAGTTGGAGTTCTCATTTGAAACTCAATCTCGGCCCAAATATGTTTTGGGTCGAACAACTATTAGGAACCATCGCGGTGTTTCGGAGTCACTCACTAGGAGATTAATTCCTCCAAAGGAACTTAATATACTTAGCCCTTTATTTTCTATATGTTTTTCTTATTATTTGAATTTGTTTAACTAACCTTGTATTATTTGGATATGTGTTTTTCTTTGTGACTTCGATTAACATTTATCCTTCGGCTTACCATTTGGTTTGATTAGGATATTTAGTTTGAAATTTTGAAAGAGTTTTCCTTCATTCCTTTAGCCTAGGCAAATATTTCTAATTTCCCTTTTAAATCCTTTAAAATTAGTGTTTAAACACTTTCAAAAATAGTAGTGATAAATGGTGAATAGTGCAGATTTTTTATTAACTAACTTAGGCTTCGTTTCAAGAAGGACTTTGTTCCAAATAACTCGCGGTAGATTTTCAAAAACATTAATTAGCGATTCAATTTATTTCACACCAATAGTTAGTCATTCTTAGGCTTTAAATTATAAAATGCTTTATCTAATTTAGGCAAGCCTCCTTTATATTTATTAGTAATTTATGTATTCTCTTATTCTAACACCAATATTTTACAAGTATTTTGCTATACTCTATATATATATTTTCAGATTTTCAGATTTTCAGATTTTTGAGGCCTAAAAACACAAGGTGTATATGTCATATGCTATCTACTACAAGGTATATATATTTATATTTTTATTTACCCTTCTTCCTATTTAAATTACACATATATTATTTTTATCACAATTACATTTCACGTACATAATATTTTCTTTCGTATTCAATGCATGTTCATTTTTTTTTTTTACCTTACGAATAAAAGTCTCCCTTACATGAAAACAAATAATTCTCGTTTCTCTACTCAATTTTCAAATTGTTCTTTTACATGAAATATATTTACAAAACAAATATGGTTTCCTCTTATATCTTTTTTCTCTATTACCAATATATTTCTTACATACTTTTACTTATCCAAATCTTTTTTAAAATAATATACTTTTCACATGATTTCCTATATTTTAAATATACATACGTCATCTTTACTTTCCTTTTAATAAACATGTCATAAACTTTCTCAAACTTTAAGAACTACATATATTTTATTTTACAAAGGCATATTTATTATAAATAATATCTTCATCTTTTTACATAGCTTTTAAGTATATATTTCTTATAAATCATAAAGTTTTACATACTTTAATTATTGCTATTAAACTTTCATATATTTTGACATATACGTACATATGTTTCATCTTTTTACCATAAGTATATTTTATATTTTTGCCTATTGTAGTGGCATGTGTCATATACTTTGAGTTTTTCTTTAAATTAATAAACCATGTTTTTATCACCTTTTAGCAAATAATGAGCAAATAATTTTCCCAAATATGTTTCTAAAACTGAGTTTAAGGACTATCTTCGGATAGGCTCTGAAGGGTGCCTAACACCTTCCCTTCGAGTAACCAAAACTCTTACTCAGAATCTCAAACGTTTTCGCAGACTAAAAACAGAGTTTTACATTACAAAATGGTTTCCTAAGTTTTCCTAAAATTTAGGTGGCGACTCTAAACCCTTTTCCAAAACAAAGGCAGAAAGAGCCGGATGTTGCAAGCATATTTTGGCCAGTCCGAAAATAGGGCGCGACAGCATGGCGACTCTGCTGGGGATAACTTATGTTTTTACCTTAGCATGCTTAGTTTATGAATATTATTTGGGTATTTGTTTATTTGCAGTACATTATTTGCTTTATTTATGTTTATATTTGTTTGAAAGGACGCAAGTCAAATCCAAACTTGTGTTTCTTATTTGTTTGATAAACACTACTTGTTACTGCTTTCTCACTTGCATTCTTCTATCGAGTCTTTGGCCGTACACATTTCACACACTGTGGTACACGCGGAGGGTTTTATGCCCTCCCAAACCTTCTTTTGGATTCCTTAGTTTTAGGGTCGGTGCATTTAGGTTAGTGTGCCGTCTCGCAGTTATTCAGTCCACTCTTAAATCTAGGAAAATACTCTTATTCTAGAAATAAGTCATGTTGCATAGCCTTAGGCAGGACGATCCCGGGGATTGACACTGCATTTAGGGAACCACTCTTATTGTCAACGGGTTTTTCATAAAACCCAACGACATATACTTTGTGTGTGATTGATGTAAATGATACAAACTAAAACACATAATGGATTTGGGATAAACAAACTTATCATACCCTTTACCCTTTTCTTTCAGATGAATATCAACCAAAACTTACCAAACATCCAAATAATTTTCTCTGCTTCCCATAACCTACAACGCTGGTGGAACAACATCAGGACTCTATATGGACACGAGATTTCCAAACACCTGGGATCTCTCACTGAGTTGTTGGACATCCAAGCCAATGAGATGCTAACAAAGTCGCTGATTGAATTTTGGAACCCGGCCACCGCGACATTTCAGTTCTTTGACTTTGAAATCACGCCTACCTTGGAAGAGGTCAGTAGCCTCACAGATCTGGCACTCGAAGGAAGAGAACCAGTATTGCCCTCAACTATGTCTGGAAGACAATTTCTACATGTTTTGGGTCTAAAAGTCTTCCCGGCCTTTAGGAATGTAGAAAATGGATGTGTAGGTTTGAACTATCTCTTTCAGAGGTTTGGACGTCAAGAAAGCTATGAGGGTTATCGACAGGAATTCTCTTGTAGCAGAGCAACATGGGAGAGAATTAGACCTGCGACTTTTGCACTCGCTTTCTTAGGGGTCATGGTCTTCCCCAAGAAGATAGGCCGCATCAATATCAATTTGATGCCAGTAGTCCTTGCCCTGTTCAATGGCTCCGAAAAGTTAACATTAGTACCAATGCTCTTGGCAGAATTATTCAGAGCTTTGTCTTCCTGTTCAAGAGGATATGATTGCTTGGGCGGATGCAATTTGCTACTACAAATTTGGGCCGTAGAGCATTTCTTCCAAAAGGACCAAGCCAACGATAACTTGGATGGAGTCTGCAACAAGATGCAAAGCCATGAGCGCAGGTTAAAATTTTGGAACGCACCGATAGGACGAGAAGGATGACGGGCCTATCTAACGCATCTCACGGGAGATGCCATCCAATGGAAGCTCCCTTGGATCACTGGAAGAGCATTACTGAGGAGATATACCAGCTATTTTATTGAGTTGATCGGGTTAGAAGGGATCCAACCATACGCTCCACTTAGAGTTCTGCGTCAATTTGGCATCAATCAGGATGTTCCTTTATGGTCCCACATAGAACCTGCGGAGATCACTTACGGAAGAGAAATACCTTCGGCCAGGATTAGAAGATTGCAGGAATCATGGATGAATATAATATCCTCAGATATCGGACAAAGAAATTGGTGCACCTTAGAATATTATGCGTGGAAGGTAGAGGGAGGTCCCATAATGCGACCAAGCTGGGAAAGGATCCCTGGTTTTATCGACTACGACATGGTGACTCAAGTCTCCAGGGAAATAATACCTCACATGTATCTCACCGCCTTCATGCGTGAACAGATTATTCCGGGCTCAGTTAAAGATGAGATAACCTCGGACAGTCAAAATGATATAAGAGAAAATCTAGAGGAAGAACTTGAAGATCAATCTGAGTATAGATCTTTAGTGTTCCTGGAAGAAGATGATCTGGATTATCAGGAATGGCAGTTGAGAGAATGGGATCTCGGAGAATACCACCCAGGGCCTTATTTGGACATATATGATGATAGTGATGACGGTCCTACATGGCCCTAGGTTATCCTTTCTCATTGTACCCCTTTCATATTCCCTAAAGGTGCCTCATGGCCCATCCCTTTGTCCGCCCTAGTGGCCGCCACATGTTTTTCATTTTCAGGCTCCCATCAGCCTCTCTATTGTAAACTTTCAAAGCCACATTTTGCTTAATGAAAAGTCATGTTTATCTCAAATCCTAAATGTGTTCAAAATGGATCATTTATTATCAAATTGTATGCAGCGTAGGCCTACCTCTGGCAAAAAGAGGCTCCACATTAGGACGCATTTTGTGTGAATATCGCCAACTTGGCGTATATATTTGTCATATATTCCAACATTTCCCAAACTAACATAGTTTCCTTTTTCTTTCTTTTCTTTTCTTTATGTTTATTATCAAACCCCCAAGAAAGTTGATTTGTGTCGATTTGCAAACTGGCGGAATCGCAATACAACCTCCGATCTAAAGGGAAAATGAGCGAAGAATCTAACAACGCCTCGATGGTACCAGTAGATGGCGCCGAAAGTTCTCGAAAACCGATGGACACTCAAAATGACGAACAAATGGCCAACATGGCACAGGAGATTGAGATCTTGAAAGAAGAACTACGCCAAGTGCGGGATTTGACTAAGCTTACAGCTGCTACCTTCCCCGCTCAATTCCAATTTCCAAGTGCCGAGTTGCGGCCGGTCACTCCCGCCTACTTAACAAACGCGCCTAAGCAAGCACCACCTGTTCCCACTTATGCTCAGGATCTACTTGCTCGTCCGCCCGCTGCTAGGGCTGCACCTAATCTTTCCTCGCCTACGCAGAACTTCACTGTTCCAATTCACCCAACAATGCAGCACATACCGGAGGCACATGTCACTTGTGAAATGCCTGTTCCACCGGTATATGCTACTGAAGCTCCTACTTTCGCAACATCCACGGCTGTCAAAATACCATACGAGGTCGATCAGTACGTAGGATTGGAGAGGGATGTCCGGTCAAATGAAGAGAGGTCGATAGCAGCTCAACTTGAAAGCTTGAAAAGGGCTTTTAAAAGCATGCAAGTCACCAGGGGAACCGAAAGTCTGGACTATGAAAACCTATGCATCCACCCAGACATCGATATGCCGGTTGGGTACAAACCACCAAAATTTGATGTATTTGATGGAAAGGGCGATCCCCACGCACACCTAAGAGCCTATTGCGACAAGCTGGTCGGCGTAGGAAGGAACGAGAAATTGAGGATGAAACTGTTCATTCGAAGTCTGTCGGGAGAAGCTCTAACTTGGTACACTCGCCAAGACCCTCGCAAATGGCGTGATTGGCAAGAAATGGCCGAAGATTTCATGAGTCGCTTCAGGTTTAACACCGAAATCACTCCGGATAGATTCTCACTTGCTAACATACAAAAGAAGCCATCTGAATCATTTCAAGAATATTCATGGAGATGGAGGACTGAGGCTGCTCGGATCCAACCCCCACTTGACAAAAATGAACTCTCTAAGTACTTTATCCGAGCTCAGGAAGGCGTCTACTTCGACAAGATGATGTCAATGATGGGCCAGAAGTTCGCTGACTTGGTCAAGATGGGAGACTTTATTGAGGAAGGTATTAAGTCCGAAAAAATTCAGTCTATGGTCGCACTGCAAGCCGCAAGCAAGGCCATACAGTCAGGTTCCATTGGTGGTATCAAGAAGAAGAAGGAAGACGTCTCGGCCGTCACACCTTACTACCAGCACGGAGGATCATCCCACCGATACCCTAACAACTCCCAAATTATCGCACATGTTCCAGTATATAGTACCCAGCCACACTATAATCCACCTCGAGCTCCAGCACACCAAAATCCACCGAAGCTGTATGCCCCTGTCCAAGATCCAGATCACCAAAATAGACCAGCATATGCACCAAGACCACGTCCTAATCTTGAAGCCAGAAATACCCGCACCTACATTCCTATTGCCGAGCCTTTGGCTCAATTGTTTGAAAGGTTGAGGGTGGCGGGTTTGTTGCAGCCGATTGTGGGAAGAATCCCTGATCCGATACCACGAAGCTTTGATGGAAATAAGCGATGTGCATACCACTCGGGAATCCAAGGACATGACACGGAGGAGTGTTTTGGCTTGAAGAACCAGATCGAGTCTCTTATCAGAAAGGGAGTAATCAATTGCACCGATACTCCTCCGAATGTGAACAACAACCCTCTACCAGATCATGAGAATAGAGGAGTCAACATGATTACCCTGGAGGAAGAGTGTGACCTAGAAGGGGCTATCGTGCCTATCTGGAACACAGAAGAAGTTTCCGCCACATCTCCGGCACAACCTTTTATCACAGTTCAGCTGAGAGAGCCTTTGACTATTCAAACCTACCTGCCAAGAGTTGTGGTAACCACTATAGCCACTGGAAAACCTGACTATGACACTAAAGCAGTCCCATGGGACTATCGGACGAAAGCCAAGGGCAAGATGATAGACGCTACTGTGGCTCACGGAATGACCAGGTCGGGAAGGTGTTATGCCTCGAGGATCTAAATCGAGGGGTTCCCGGGAAAGAACAAAATCCAAAGAAGAATGTTACTGATGCAGAAGCCACAGAATTTTGGAAGAAGATGCGGTCTAAATATTACTCAGTCGAGGAACAACTAATGAAGACACCAACCCACATTTCCATTATGTCCTTGCTAATGAGTTCCGAAGCCCATTGGAACGCTTTGGTACAAGTTCTGAGCGGAGTTAGCATACCAAAAGAAACTACAAGTGACACATTGGCTGCAACAATTGGAAAAATGGTGGAAATGAATAAAATCTCTTTCCATGATGATGAATTACCAGCAGAAGGGGTTGGCCACAACAAAGCACTTCACATCGCGGTCAAGTGCTGTGATAAGATCGTGACTAGAGTTTTGATCGACGGCGGTTCTGGATGCAACATCTGTCCTTTCACCACATTGAGAGATTTAGGTATGAATATGGGAGAGATAAGGGAAAGTCGTGTGAAGGTGAGAGCTTTTGACGGCGCGCAGAGAAGCGTCATTGGAGAAATCTATCTCACTTTGCAAGTAGGTCCAGCTGAATTCCCCATCTTATTTCAAGTGATGGATGTGTCGTCCAACTACAACTTGTTACTAGGAAGGCCATGGGTCCATATGGCAAGAGCAGTTCCCTCCACGCTTCATCAGTGTGTGAAGTTCGAGTGGGGTCGTACCGAAGTTACCATTCACGGAGAGCTCAGTCACCCCATCTATTCCGTGAATTCTGTTCCAGTCACCGAAGAACTGGATGGAGCCGTTTTTCATGCTCTGGAGATCATGCAAGCTATAAGAATTGATGAGAAAATAGAGCCTGTAAAGATGGAGATATCGAGAGCAGCGAAGATGGTTGCGTCAGAAATGTTGAAATATGGGTATAAACCAAAGACAGGGCTTGGACCTAAGGCTGACGGTATAATTGAACCAATCCAGCTAAAACACCAGAAAGGTACCGTCGGGCTAGGGTATAAGCCTGCTTCAGGAGGAGTCCACAGTGCAAAGTTTGGGGCAATAGTGTTCGTGCCAGGACAAGTTCTAATCCCAGATGAAGCAGTTGATGAAGACGTCATTGAGGGAATAGGAAATCTATTCGTGGCCATGACCGACGAGGGACTGGAGAAAGACATCGAGAAGCTGACCATCCGTGATGCCAAGCCTGGAGAAGTCTTGCAGAACTGGACCATCAGCCCAGCCCTGTTTCGACAGGAGTCCTGGTAGTGTGGAAATGTAGTTTTATTTCAAAATGTTTTGCATGATCAATTGAGGCTTGAATCATGCCTAAGCACTTTTTGCTACTTGCCTCTTCTGAAAAGCTAGATTGCTTTTTAATAAAAAGTCTTTATTTTTCTTAGAATTTATCTTTCGATTGTTTAAAATAACTATTTATTTTTACTCACCTTTCATACTTTTCAGCGCTAATATTAGTAAAAATCATCGTACAACGGTTATGACATGTAACGAATCCATTGAGCAAAGTGCGAGTCATGAGCAGGACTATGAAGAATACGATGAAAGCATGATGCCTGAAAATCTACCTCGGGAGATCGAACAACTTGAAAGCCAGAAAAGGCCCAACATGGATGAAACCGAGGTTGTCAACTTGGGAAATAAAGAAATAGTGAGAGAAGTACGAGTCAGCATACATTTGGAAGATGAAAGAAAGCGGGAATTGATTGAATTGATCAAGCAATATGTTGATGTGTTTGCTCGGTCCTACGATGACATGCCAGGATTAAGCACCGATATCGTCTCACACAAGCTGCCGACTGATCCTTCTTGCCCGCCTGTAGCGCCAAACTGGCAAGGCCCTTACATGGTTCACCGAGTGCTCTCAGGCGGGGCAGTAATCCTCGCAGAAATGGATGGCGTCGTGAGCACAAAGCCGATCAATTCAGACGCTATCAAGAAGTACTACATTTGAAGACAGAGAGACTAGTTGTTGTTTCCTTGTACTTTTTGCATTTTTCTCTAATGTAACAGAACTACGTATTAGCCTGACTTCCCACGGCGGGATACGTAGGCAACCCATATCGGGTCCGGTTTCCCTTAGAAAAACCAAAAACATCATCTTTTATGTATTTGGAACTACGATTGACCTGACTTCCCTCGGTGGGATACATAGGCAATCCTCATCGGATTCGGTCCCTTCATATTTTCCATTTCCTAATGTATTTGAACTACGTTCTGACCTGATTCCATTTTGGATACGTAGGCAGCCTGAGTCAGGCTCGGTCATTGCATCACATGTCTTTATTTTCCCCAATGTATTTGAACTACGTTCTGACCTGATTCCGTTTGGATACGTAGGCAGCCTGAGTCAGGCTCGGTCAATGCATTACATATTTTTCATCTTTCTTTGATACCCCGAACTACGTACAGACCTGATTCCCATTCGGGGATACGTAGGCAACATAAAAGGTTCGGTCATACCCTTAGGATAAACCTCCCCCCCTCTTATTTATACCTTCAGAGTGATCACAACATCTACAGAGAAATAGAAAAGCGTCACCAGAAGCCGGAGCCATGAGAAGAGTACATTTGGACGTCCTCAACAAATGGGAAAACTCGATTGGATTTCGAAACATGTCATAATCTAAGGAACGATGAATAATCACTATATATATGCGCCTAGTATATACAAAATATACTTATTTTCTAAAAATATATATACATATTTTTCAAAATATTTTACTGCCTTTCCACCT
>QJPP01001236.1:0-78149 GCA_003996215.1 Jaltomata sinuosa | reverse complement strand
AAAAAGTATAAAAAATTAATAAAATCTAAGGTCTATAGAGATCTCCCAATCTCAGGCAACTCTTCAACACAAACTCATCTTCTAATAGAGAACATGTCTAACATGTCAAAGTAGGATTTGGAGGACCCTATCACAACCCATAAGGCCGCCCCTGACATGTCAGAGTTCCTGAGGATCTCAAGGATCCTAGGCAGTGCTTATGTCAGGGAATAGGGGTGCGTTTGGGCCTCTGTTTCTGTCAAAATAGCACAAAACAAAATTGGACAAATTCAAGTGCAATTATATAAACCATAAGACAAAACCAACCAGTTTCCTACTTAAAAATAGTTCAACGCAAAAACCAAACAAATAGAGAATGAATTCCAAGTTTACATCCTATAGACATGCTTCTATAACGACTCACAACTTTGATACAATGACATAAACACATCACAGAATAATCATGGATAAACAAAGATGAATACATATTCTAAACTAAAGGTAAACATGCGTATGAATTGAAATCTACATCGATAGAAAACTAACCAGTTATCCGCAAATAATAGGAAAATACTCAAAGTCTTCACACTTAGCAATCAGTCTACTTATCGGCCAAGAAGAGAAGTTCTTAAAAATATCAGAGTAGTATTGTGTGAAGTCTGAGTAACAATAACGGGGTGGGACTGTTTATATAGTAGGTGAATTGTAAATAAAATAAGGAAAGAAAATAATTTCAAAAAATCAATTAAAAGAGTTTTGCTTAAACAGATTGATAAAATCAATTAGGAGTAGAGAATCATGCTAAGTTTACCATAAATACGTGAGTACTAGAGCTTTTCATAATAAAAGGAGCAAAGAAATATACCTTCCTTTTCGAAAGAAAACAGTCCCATTTTATTGCATAATCAAAGTAAATTTTAAATTAATTAGTGAATTTGTCATAAACTTTTTTCAAAACCAAGCAATTAAACAAATCAACCCTTTATCATAATTAGCCGAGTACCAAAACTGTTCTGATCTATATAAGGAGGTAGAATCACCCAAGAATAACCAAGAATAACCAAGAACCACAATCCCTTCAATCCAACTAAGTAAACGAGATCAATCCAAGGCATAAAATATGCTGAAATAAATCAATACAAGTCAAATTTTACCAAATGGATCAAGTCCCAAGCCTATCCCAATTTGAACTTAAGAAGAGAAAGGGACAAACAAATCAAAGTCACCAAAACTACTAGAAATAAACACGTACTAAGATCATTCATAAAAGAGAGGAAAACAAAGATCATGCTTCAACTGAATTAATTAATTTCTAAAGTGATAGAAATGATCAATGAACAAACTCACACCTTTGTCAAAAATAACAAGATTTTCATCCCTTCATACTTATAAACCGACCACCTAATAATTCTGGGGATAGGCATACCTTCTAGGACATGATCATGATATGTTTTCCAACATTTGCAAACAAAGCATGGAGGCATCATACATATGTAAACTAAGCAATTCCACGCTTAGAACCAAAAATAACAAACCAAAAATTGAATTCAATATAGTAACTAAACATGCTTAGACATTGATTTCACCACAAAGCAAACATATCTTCGAGTTTTTCAGAACATGTCTAGAAATAAAAAAATTGATATCAAATTGGGGTTTTCACATACGATGGTTCACAATGAATAATTAACACAAAAATTACAAAACAACACAAATTTACAACCACACTCTACTAATTTCACATCTAAAATCAGATAACAGTGAGAAAAGAGGATGAAATTCAAAGATGAGAAGGATCAAACCCAGAATGGATTCGTGATAATCCATCGTAAAATAAACCTCATAGCTTTAATAGAAACCCAGATGAGAGCTGATTTCAATGGCTTATCGCTTGTCCAGACTTGGTCGTGAAAAGAAATCAATATTAAGCCATACGTAGTGTTCTTTCATCGATCTCCTCTAGTATTCACTGGAGAAGACACGGCCTTTGGTATCACGACCCGATTTCTCGGGCATGATGGCGTCTACAACCCCCCAGTAGGCGAACAAATTTTCATAGCCTGAAATGGTTAGTAATTAGCTATCTTCTAACAGTTTAAGCAAAAGATTCGATACATAAGCGAAATCAAGGGCATAATGAGAAGAAAATAGATACAAGAGAGATATAAACAAATAGAATCTAAACCAACCCAAAACCTGGTATCAAAGCGTATAGAAGCCCGATTTACATAAGGAGTACAAGGGTCCAAAAGAAATATACATATACACAAGCTATCTCCGAGTAATGACAGAGTATAGAATATACAAAAGATAAACTAAGTCAAGCTCTGAACGCCAAGAGCTCACCCTCAGCCTGGATGGTCCAAAAATAGCACCTCGCACGAGTCTCCGGTGCTCTATTGGTGATGGCCTACACTAGGATCTGCACCAGAAGATGCAGAAGGTAGGGTGAGCACCAAATGTGAAACGTAAGGTACCCAGTAGGTATCATAGCCAACTGGGCACAAATAAAGTAAAAGAGCAATAGTAGGCAGAGTAGGAACAAATAGTCACATAATTCAATGATAAGCACACAGGAGCTAGCCCAGAGGGAAGACAGCAGAAACAACATATAAGGGTAGCATATAGAATATATACACACAACATGCACAGGTGAAAGTAAGGACAACGCACCTGGGATCCTTCCAAAATCAGTATATATAAGAATAAGTTCTAGAAATGGGCTGTATATCGGTACCTTCATGTATAAGGAAAAACAGAGAGAAGAATAAAGGTAGACATGCTCGACATACAAGAATTAATACCCAATCAAGTCATACAAAATTCAATCCAGGAACTCACCACCTCATAGTAATCATGCTCATACTCAACCATAACAGGGAACAATATCGGAATAAAGTAACAAGAGTCTACCTACAGTCCCTCGGCCTCCCATACAACCGAGAAACATAATCAAGTGAAAACAAATCCTCCGGCATCCCATACTACGAGAGCATACAATTAACAAATAGCAAACAAGGGTGGTATCGCAAATAATAGATGATATAATGCATGAAAACCTCAGGGTGAAATAAAACCTCTGTATGTACCTCCTCCGGTGCCGATCGAGCCCAGCAGGCAGGTTCCATGGAAGGACACAGCCCGTATACCTCTACTCCATCATATACCCTTCCCCCCGGCACACGCAGCCCAAAGCCTCATGCCCAAAGCGGCAAGGTCCATGGAGTTCCCAGACCCCATACTAAAATTCAAAATCAAAACGTGTCCTCCGTAATCGAGTCCGGGTTCAAGCTAGTGGTTAAGTCTCAAATATGCATGCCTCGACCCTGTCTAGGACTAAAACAGTGAAAAATATGTCTCAAAAATCCTTCAAAGGGTGCCCGGGCACAACTGGGTCTAAAATAGTAGTAAAAACATCTACGATGCTCGACCCGGTCGAGCCTGATATCATTTCAAATCAGTAAGAAAACTCAGCTAGCACTCCGACCCGATTGAGTCTAGCAATAGTGGTAGATCATGATAAAGCCATATTTTAAACCTTTTTTTACCCCAAGAAGATCCATGTATCAAGTTAAATCATTTCCAAATCCAATTTTATCAAAAATGAGCCCCTGGGGCCATGCAGAGTTTAGAAAATCAATTTCCGTAGGCCCAAAGCCAAAAACTGTAATAAAACGTGGAAAAACCTTTCTATATGCATGGAAATGATATGATCAACCCAAATAGCTGTCCGACAACTCACAATCAACCTAACGGCCCTGCACAGGCTTCGAAGCTACTCAGCAAGCATAACCAGCGTAAAAGGATATTTCTATGTCCGGGACTCGCGAACATTCCCAATAATTCCACCTTCTATGTTGCAGAGTCAACAAGACCTCACGGGGTCACAAGGGTAATAAATATATCAACTAATAGGAATACTACACACAACGGAGGAATGAAATAGGACGAATCATGAAAAAGCGGTCAAGGTCTGTGGTACCAACCTAATAACCCAACCCAAGGATACCAACTAGTACAATTTTACCCAATATATGCGAAGTCTAGGGAGTTAAGTCATAACCTACTTGTCGTCCGACGATAAGCGGCGGGAACGACGATATCCGAGGCCGAGTTACTTCGAGAAGCTCCAAACGAGAATCAAACTATCAAATTCATGAATAAAATATTAAGACGAGTCTAATGATACCCATATTGCTATAATTATAGCCGGGTCGATATGCGGGTCAAAAGTGGGCTCGCGGGGCCCGAAATCCAAAACCAAAAACGACAAAAACCATGATGACCCTAACGATGCCAAGAAGGCATACTCCAAATTTGAGCATAATTGGACAAGGGAAGGGCACCAAAACAGCCCACCCAAGTTGGGGATTAAAGAATGGAAATTTCGAAAATAAAAATAGAAATTGGGCAAGAATTACTTACAAAAACGATGGAAAATCAGCCCAAGACGGATAAAATTTCACACCCACGAATATGCATAAGTGTCGCGCCCCATTTTTCTCGCGAAAGATGGGTCATCGACGTGACAACTCTTTTTAGGATTAAAAAGAGGGTGAAGAGTCGCCACCTAACGAATTAAAGACGCGTTAGGGCACCATACTAACTAACTAACGGTTAAATTAATTTTAGAGGTCTACGTCACCAGAAATCGGGTAAGGGTTCAAGTTACCTTGAAAGGAAGGTGTTAGGCTGTCACGACCCGATTTCTCAAGTCATGATGGCACCTACAATCCCCAGTAGGCGAACCAATTCCCATAGCCCAGAACGGTTAGTAATGGGCTACTGCCTAACCAAAATGCACCAGCAAGTAGAAATAAGCAAAAGCAAAACTCGAATATAAATACATAAAGGAAACTACACCAACCCCAAGACTTGATATTGACAGTACAGAAGCTTCTAATAGAATACAAGTGCTAGAAGTAAAAAAAAATACAACATAATTGCCTCCGAAAGTACAAGGAGCAACAGTACAACAGATGAGATGTAGACAAGCCCCGACCGTTAGGCGCTCACCCTAGTCTCAAAGATCCAAAAGCTGCACGAGTCTCCAACGTGATCAACGGTGAAAGCTCAACTAATATCTGCACAAAAAAGTGCAGAAGTGTAGTATGAGCACCAAAACCACGGGTACTCAGTAGGTATCATAGGCCGACTGAGCGCATATAAGATATAAAAGCAGTAAGTAACAAATAACAAGAAAGTTGTCACTGAGGCAATAAGCAAGGCACAAGGAGCTAGCACAGATCATCCATAACCAAGAGCTTCAAGTAACACATGCTAGCACAGAGATACAATCACACAGAATCACTGGTGAAGGAAAGAAGAACGCACCTGGAGTCCTTGTACAACAATATAAGTACGTAGAGAGAGAGTTGAGAAAATGGCGGTATACCGGTAACCTCAAGTGGAAGGAAAACACGGAGAGCAGTCTAACATACTCAAAATGGAATCAACTAGTATAAGGAAATCATAACACCAATCCAATTATATGATAGCATAACCAGGGAATCACCGCACAAGTACAACCCTAGGATGAAATAACTAGGCCACAATAACCGAGAGATACCACTCAACTTCCCAAAAGAATAGAACCAGAGTCTCACACTCTTCTCAGAAGGCCACACAAAAGTGCCTCAATAAGATAGGACTCTAAATCCCTCTCAATAATCAAAAATCCCACAACCAAAGCCTCAACAGGCTAGCCATCACTAATCTTTCAAGAACCGGGTGCCAAGACAAGCTCTAAGTAAAAACAGGAGTAAATATAGTCTACCTACAGTCCCAACGGCCGCCCATACAACCAAGGAACACAATCAAGTAAAACCAAACCCTCCGGCATCCTATACTACCGGAGCGTACACTGAACACACAACAAACAAGGGTGGAATCCAATGCATGATATGATATGATGTGAAATAGAACCTCTGTATGTACCTCCTCCGGTGCCAATCAGGCCCAGCAGGCAGGTTCCATAGAAGGACTCATCCTGTATACCTCTACTCCACCATATACCCTTCCCTCCGATGCACGCAACCCGAAGCCCCATGTCCGGAGTGGCAAGGTCCATGGAGGTCCCCGACCCCATACTAAAACTCAGTATCAAGACATGTCATCCGAAAGCAAGTCCGGGATCAAGATAGAGACCCAGTCTCAAGTATGCATGCCCAGACCCCGTCCAGGACTAAAGTAGTAGAAAATACCTCAAAAACCCCTCCAAGGGTGCCCGGCCATAACCGGGTCTAAAACTGTAGTAAATCAAGTCTAGTGCTCCACCCCGCAGAGACTAGTATCAGTAATAAAATCAAGTCTGGTGCTCTGCCCCGCAGAGACAAGTATCAGTAATAAAATCAAGTCTGGTGCTCTTTCCCGCAGAGACAAGTATCAGTAATAAAATCAAGTCTGGTGCTCTGCCCCGTAGAGACTAGTATCAGTAATAAAATCAAGTCTGGTGCTCTACCTCGCAGAGACTAATACCAGTAATAAAATCAGTGCGAAAACATCCAAAAATCCCCTTTTCTATCATCAACAGTACCAAAAAGGGCCCCCAGGGCCATGCAAATTTAGAAAAACTATCGGTAGTGGCTAACAGCCAAAACTGTAGTAAAACATGCAGGGGAAAACCTTTTTCATGGATGATATGCTCGCACACAAATATAAAAGTAGCCCAACGGCTCACAACAATTCCTATCAGCCCTGCACAGGCCCAATAGCTACTCAGCAGACATAACCAGCCTAAAAGGATAATCTCTATGTTCGGGACTCGCGGACATTCCCAAATAGCCCACCATCTATGTTCAAGAGTCAATACAAGGCCACACAGGACCACAAAGGTAATATACATTACTACGCGAATACTACAAATAACGTATGAAATAGACGGACGAAAGGCGGACAAGGTCTGGGGTACCAACCTATAACAACCCATCCAAGGATGCTAATTAATGCAGTTATAGCCTATATACGCAGAGTCTATATAGGGGAAAACCATAACCTACCTGTCATCCGATGTCTAGCTGCGGGAACGACATCGTCCAGACTCGAACAGCTCCAGGAAGCTTTGAATCACATAAATCAAATACTTTCAACTGAAGCCCCAAAGGCGTCTCTATGAAGGCTGACCAACCAAGGTAATGGAATAATTGCTAGAATCGATGAGGCTGCAAGAACGAGACATAGCCATTTGATAAGGTGCTAATGTCACCCTCGCGACCAGCCAACTCCAAAACATAAAATGAGGCCAATAACAATAAGAAATGGCAGCTAAATCCAAAAATAATATGTTAACCACATCTCAAAGGAGCGACGAGCTCCCGAGGCACTATTTCAAGGCGTACTTCACGTTGTCCAATCCAATCACTATCGTATGCGATCCCAAAAAGAATCGCACAATTTGCCAATCCCTCCAACACCTTACCACAACCAGAACACCACAACAATAACCAAACATAACAAGATAAAGAGGCTGTCCAAAGCCACAAATCCAAAATACCACTTCGTGGCTCAGAAATCCATAAAACAATACTAGAACATATAATAACGAAAGAGGGTCGTAGGGGAGATATTTCCTTGACAAAAATATTCAATATCCCAAGATTAACAACCTCCCTCCTTGCAGGAATAACAAACATATCCAAATCCAATAAGAAACTACTACAAGTTATCGAAAAATACAACTTTTCGTGACTAGAAGCTTAGAATCTTGATTCAACAAATAGATAAGTGTACGGGATCCATACCTCACCAAAATAACTCCATAGCTACTGCCAAATACTCAGAAAACACCTGCTAGCTCGCTGCATCAACACCCACGAAGATACGCCATGAAATCGACGGGACAAACTACACCAAAATGACGAGCTCGCGACGTAGAGCAACTTCCGTTAAACTTCCGAATTGAAAGCATCAAAGTCCATGGAGTATCTAGGGGATTTACCTCTGATTTTCTGAAGTTTTTGGTGAAAATAATGAGTTAAAACGAAGGAGAAATCATCTTTTATAAGCTGAACCGACTTAGGACGTAGGCCCTACCTTGACGTGTCTGCTTGCACAGTCTTACGAAAATGTGAATATCTCTCTATTCTGAAGTCGTATGGATGAACAATTTAGTATATTGGGGTCCCACTAACTCTTTATAGATAGGGAGAAACACCCCAATACATTTAACCTAAATTTGAAGAGAATTCCTTAAAGGAATTTACAATAACTTTTTCCGACTTTTGTTTCGCAACTTGCTTGACTTCAAAAATTATCATACGACCATTTTGCAATTATAATACCTCATAACACATCCCTCTTAGTATATTAGACACTATTAGTCTTACCCCAAAGGCACGGGTTACTTTAAACCTTCCAAACGGGCGAGGTGTTACACGAGGCATTTCTTTAACTCGAACTTTCGAGTAAGGAATTCCTTTAACCTAGAACCTTAGTTTAATTCTTTGATATTACCAAGAATGTTGTCGGAAGTCAACGATTTCCAAAGTTGAAGATCTAAAACGAGGAATGGCCATAAAGATCAAACAAATGGCCCGGGCACCGAACTACCAGTCACGACAAGCCATAAATGACTTGGGCCGCTACAAGTAAGTTCTGATGGTACAAGAAAGGCAAAAACGTGTAAATGACCGGAAGGGTCATTACATCATCCACTACTAAAAAGACTTTCGTCCCCGAAATTCAGGAAGGAAGAAAATACCAGAGATTTAAGAATAGCGAATACAACGCCCGCACTACTCTCTCAGACAACCCGGGTAACCTCCGCGACCAGACGGAACCCAATAGAACAGAACCAAAGAAAGCAACCAAGCGTTAATTTCTTACTAGCCAAGCTAGATTTCAACCTCCAAAGATCTGCCAACCCAAAATGAACCTCGAGAATCTCAACCAAAAAGCACCTACACAACACCAAAACCAGAGCACCAAGGCTATCAACACACAAAACTCGAATCCTCAATACTATACCAAGTTTACCAGAAAATCCATCAACCCAAAACTCCAACTCATGAGCCCGTTGTTCCACAAAACCCTTTTTTTATTCTGAACTGAATCCTTTAGCACCACAAACAGGAAGTTGCATACAAGCCGAACACTTAAACCACCCTCGAAGCATCAACTGACACACTGGAGATCCATAGTTCCTGCTTATACTTTACCACGAACGAAGTCACCCACTTTATTCAAACTCGTTTTAAGCCAAGATATAGGCTACTAGCCTTTGCCATCTAAGATAACAACCCGTAGCATATCATTGAAACTAAAGTTACCTGCCTTGACTGACCACCAACCAACGAACAAACATTTTTTCTAACATCAAATTCTCTAACTGAACCGTGCCAGGTCTGAATCAGTTGAAAGTGAATGAACCAGCGCAATCTGCCCAAAAGACACAAACCAAAACCATGATCCTGCAAGAAGTGTGGTAAGCCTACCACGAAGTCTGTAACCATGAGCCAAGCTCCCAACTCTAGAAAACACTAGTGCTACTTCGAACACTCGAATACCATTTGAATGTGAAATTGCCTTACGAATCTCACCTCAGGAAGAAGTCCACCATGCCACAAATATCAAGTCCAAACACCCTGAAGGCAAAGGAAAAAGGTACCTGGGGTTCAAAGTTACCATCTAGCCATAGAAAGTTTTGCATATACTTTCAACTCATTCCTTTGGCTCGAATCAACCGCTCTACTGGTTCTGCAAACAACCAACCACTTCGAAACATATATCATAATGAACTTATCGTCCATACTGGCCGAGTCTAACCAACACTAGAACCCCACATAAACAATAACTCCGGAGGAATCAATTAAACGAGCTTTCAAATCCTGGGCAAACGAATGGCTATTATCAGTCTCTATGTATCATCAGAGCTCAAAATAGCCTCGCTAGTCTTAACCCACACAAGCTGACCACATAAAGCATACACCACTGCTGAAGCTCAAACTTACGCCGCTGAGTCTGTCCAACCATGGTAGAAGAACCTCGTACTAACTAGAACACTGCTGAAATCTAGAATATCTCGCCTCTTGCAGAGGTTAGCCAAGGACTAGGTGTCCAAGGCCAATAGCCGCATCCACAACTGAAGTAAAAGAAGCTAAGTTGCCCGCACCCACTGCCTCCCGGCACTAGGATGCTGCAACCAAATAGAAACTACCACAAACCATCTGATGTAATCTGCCAAGCCATGATTTTGAATCCCAACTTTCAAAACTACCAACTAATGCCTTGGTCGAACCAGTATGCTGCCAATGAACCCGTAAGAACCCAAGCCCACTAGGCCTGGATATGTAAATTGCCAACACCACAGTTGCTACTGAAACAAAACCAATTGATGGAAAACCCACAACAATGTGTAGACGGCTGAATCGAATCACCAACACACAATCCCAAAGCAAACCTTCATCGCCACCTCAGGCAACTACGAGGACACATAAACACAAACAAAGTGTCATCTCCCTTCTTTTTCAACTAAACAAAAATGCTTCCTTAGCACATACTAAACCTAACAAATCCTTTCTCGAATAAAAACCTGAAGCCATTACCTTACTACTCATAGCTACACGTCAAATTCAATAAGGTAGGAGAAGAGTGGGCCAGATGCCCAACTCACCGGAAATGCCTACAAATACAAGACTTACCATGAGGTTACGATCAACACTTAGTCGGAAGTGCTTAAAGTCAAGACCCAATCACGATGCCAACATCCAGAGCTCATTGAAAGAACTACGATCAAGATTCATCCCAACTGGAGCTAGGGATACAATAAAACACCCAACGGACCAGGAAGTGGAGGAGACTATGGGAACAACCCACATACCTGCCAACCTCCTAAACTAATCAACAAAGAGGGTCGACTCTAGACACTCGGGAGACCAAACCAATCTATGCACTCTAGCATAACCAATATCTCCCAACTGAGGCAAAATCTCAACTCCGGCCAACTACCGGTAATACACCAAACCATCACACGGATCTTTAGCCACGCTAGATAACGGCCTAGGCAACAACCATCTAGGACTATTCAATAAGTGCAACTCAACCACAAGTCCAAAATCACAATGAAACAGGGATAACCCAACTAGAAACAGACTAACAAAAACTACCCACGAACTACAACTCCGGGAAAACACCTCTCAAGGATAACTTACCCCCATCCACTACTAAAGAATAAACTATCAATAAAGCAACATATCGATACTACAATTCGAGTAGCCAAAAAAAACTTAACAAGTAGCAGGTAGGCATATAAGCAATTATACGACAGAAGGGATAGAGTCGCAACACGAGCTGGACTAACATAAGTCGAAGGTAGCAAAAGCCTAACCTGCAGCAATAATATCAGGAATCTCTACCTCTGGCCCACCAAGGGGAGCATCAAGCTGACGGAATCTAACTCTAGACTGAGTAGTCAAAACTGAAGGCCCAACAGGCCCTCGGCGGGGATAAGATCTATAAAGGTGACCAATCTCTCCACAATGATAACAACCAGGCTGTCCGAGATACACAATCATGGGGTAATTCCTAGCAAAGTGCCCATGCTCACCACACCAAAAATAGCCTATACCAGATGAAGTCTGACAGGAAAATCTCACCTCGTACTCCAATACCGACAGACAACCCTGCTGAAGAACTAGAAGCTCAACTATAACTGAAGCACCACTCATAGAACCAGGTACTGAAACACTCCCGGAGGGCTCAGAGTCCTAGCCACGGTGTCTTGAAGAACTGAGGTCGCTATATATCTAGTCGGAGGTTGGGCTGACCCCACACCCCCTATCTAGTGGAGTAAACCCTCACTCTGGAGTCTTGGCGCTGAGGGAAGCATTGAAGCAATAGGCACAGAAGCCTTGGCACCAACCGCTATCGCACTCGTATGAGGCATCTCAGAATGAATGAACAACCGAAGTTTAGAAGTCAATAGAGCCAGGAACACACAAGGAGGAGCCAAGAAGATGAAACTTTTCCTAACAATTCCCTGTAGCCTCCCGCAGATAGGATACGGACGTCATCGTACCGATCCACGAGACTCTGCTTAGACAGTTGCTTCTGTACCATGACACCGGTGAACCTAGAACTCTGATACCAAGCTGTCACGACCCGATTTCTCAAATCATGATGGTACCTACAATTCCCAGTAGGAGAACCAATTCCCGTAGCTTAGAACGGTTAGTAATGGGCTACTGCCTAACCAAAATGCACCAACAAGCAGAAATAAGCGAAAGCAAAACTCGAATATAAATACATAAAGGAAACTACACCAACCCCAAGACTTGGTATCGACAGTACAGAAGCTTCTAATAGAATACAAGTGCTAGAAGTAAAAACAAAATACAACATAATTGCCTTCGAAAGTACAAGGAGAACCAGTACAACAGATGAGATGTAGACAAGCCCCGACCGTCAGGCGCTCACCCTAGTCTCAAAGATCCAAAAGCTGCACGAGTCTCCAACGTGATCAACGGCGAAAGCTCAACTAATATCTGCACAAAAAAGTGCAGAAGTGTAGTATGAGCACCAAAACCATGGGTACTCAGTAGGTATCATAGGCCGACTGAGCGCATATAAGATATAAAAGCAGTAAGTAACAGATAGCAAGAAAGCAGTCACTGAGGCAATAAGCAAGGCACAAGGAGCTAGCACAGATAATCCATAACCAAGAGCTTCAAGTAACACATGCTAGCACAGAGATACAATCACACAGAATCACTGGTGAAGGAAAGAAGAACGCACCTGGAGTCCTTGTACAACAATATAAGTAAGTAGAGAGAGAGAGTTGAGAAAATGGCGGTATATCGGTAACCTCAAGTGGAAGGAAAAGACGGAGAGCAGTCTAACATACTCAAAATGGAATCAACCAGTATAAGGAAATCATAACACCAATCCAATCATATGATAGCATAACCAGGGAATCACCTCACAAGTACAACCCTAGGATGAAATAACTAGGCCATAATAACCGAGAGATACCACTCAGCTTCCCACAAGAATAGAACCAGAGTCTCACACTCTGCTCAGAAGGCCACACAAAAGTGCCTCAATAATATAGGACTCTAAAGCCCTCTCAATAATCAAAAATCCCACAACCAAAGCCTCAACAGGCTAGCCATCACTAATCTTTCAAGAATCGGGTGCCAAGACAAGCTCTAAGTAAAAACAGGAGTAAATATAGTCTACCTACAGTCCCAATGACCGCCCATACAACCGAGGAACACTATCAAGTGAAAACAAACCCTCCGGCATCCCATACTACCGGAGCGTACACTGAACACACAACAAACAAGGGTGGAATCCAATGTATGATATGATATGATGTGAAATAGAACCTCTGTATGTACCTCCCCCGGTGCCAATCAGGCCCAGCAGGCAGGTTCCAAGGAAGGACTCATCCTGTATACCTCTACTCCACCGTATACCCTTCCCTCCGGCGCACGCAACCCGAAGCCCCAGGCCCGGAGTGGCAAGGTCCATGGAGGTCCCCGACCCCATACTAAAACTCAACATCAAGACATGTCATCCGGAAGCAAGTCCGGGATCAAGATAGAGACCCAGTCTCAAGTATGCATGCCCAGACCCCTTCCAGGACTAAAGTAGTAGAAAATGATTCAAAAACCCCTCCAAGGGTGCCCGGCCGTAACCGGGTCTAAAACTATAGTAAATCAAGTCTTGTGCTCCACCCCGCAGAGACTAGTATCAGTAATAAAATCAAGTCTGGTGCTCTGCCCCGCAGAGACAAGTATCAGTAATAAAATCAAGTCTGGTGCTCTGCCCCGCAGAGACAAGTATCAGTAATAAAATCAAGTCTGGTGCTCTGCCCTGCAGAGACTAGTATCAGTAATAAAATCAAGTCTGGTGCTCTACCTCGCAGAGACTAATACCAGTAATAAAATCAGTGCGAAAACATCCAAAAATCTCCTTTTCTATCATCAACAGTACCAAAAATGGGCCCCTAGGGCCATGCAAATTTAGGAAAACTGTCGGTAGTGGCTCACAGCCAAAACTGTAGTAAAACATGCAGGGGAAAACCTTTTTCATGGATGATATGCTCGCACACAAATATAAAAGCAGCCCAACGGCTCACAACAATTCCTATCAGCCCTGCACATGCCCAATAGCTATTCAGCAGACATAACCAGCCTAAAAGGATAATCTCTATGTCTGGGACTCGCAGACATTCCCAAATAGCCCACCATCTATGTTCAAGAGTCAATACAAGGTCACACAGGACCACAAAGGTAATATACATTACTACGCGAATACTACAAACAACTTATGAAATAGACGTACGAAAGGCGGACAAGGTCTGGGGTACCAACCTATAACAACCCATCCAAGGATGCTAATTAATGCAGTTATAGCCTATATACGCAGAGTCTATATAGGGGAAAACCATAACCTACCTGTCAGCCGATGACTAGCAGCGGGAACGACATCGTCCAGACTCGAACAGCTCCAGGAAGCTTTGAATCACATAAATCAAATACTTTCAACTGAATCCCCAAAGGCGTCTCTATGAAGGCTGACCAACCAAGGTAATGGAACAATTGCTAGAATCGACGAGGCTGCAAGAACGAGCCATAGCCATTTGATAAGGTGCTAATGTCACACTCGCGACCAGCCAACTCCAAAACATAAAATGAGGCCAATAACAATAAGAAATGGCAGCTAAATCCAACAATAATATGTTAACTACATCTCAAAAGAGCGACGAGCTCCCGAGGCACTATTTCAAGGCGTACTTCACGTTGTTTCAATCCAATCACTATCGTATGTGATCCCAAAAAGAATCGCACAATTTCCCAATCCCTCCAGCACCTTACCACAACCAGAACACCACAACAATAACCAAGCATAACAAGATAAAGGCGCTGTCCAAAGCCACAAATCCAAAATACCACTTCGTGGCTCAGAAATCCATAAAATAATACTAGAACATATAATAACGAAAGAGGGTCGTAGGGGAGATATTTCCTTGTAAAAAATATTCAATATCCAAATATTAAAAACCTCCCTCCTTGCAGGAACAACAAACATATCCAAATCCAACAAGAAACTACTACAAGTTATCGAAAAATATAACTTTTCGTGACTAGAAACTTAGAATCTTGATTCAACAAATAGATAAGTGTACGGGATCCATACCTCACAAAAATAACTCCATAGCTACTGCCAAATACTCAGAAAACACCTGCTAGCTCGCTGCATCAACACCCACGAAGATACTCCATGAAATCGACGGGACAAACTACACCAAAATGACGAGCTCGCGACGTAGAGCAACTTCCGTTAAACTTCCGAATTGAAAGCATCAAAGTCCATGGAGTATCTAGGGGATTTACCTCTGATTTTCTGAAGTTTTTGGTGAAAATAATGAGTTAAAACGAAGGAGAAATCAGCTTTTATAAGCTGAACCGACTTAGGACGTAGGCCCCACCTTGACGTGTCTGCTTGTGCAGTCTTACAAAAATGTGAATATCTCTCTATTCTGAAGTCGTATGGATGAACGGTTTAGTGCATTGGAAACTAGACTCGTAGACCTTCGATTTGGTATATTGGAGGCCCACTAAATCTTTATATATAGGGAGAAACACTCCAAGACATTTAACCTAAATTTGAAGAGAATTCCTTAAAGGAATTTACAATAACTTTTTCCGACTTTTGTTTCGCAACTTGCTTGACTTCAAAAATTATCATACGACCATTTTGCAATTATAATACCTCATAACACATCCCTCTTAGTATATTAGACACTATTAGTCTTACCCCAAAGGCACGGGTTACTTTAAACCTTCCAAACGGGCGAGGTGTTACACGAGGCATTTCTTTAACTCGAACATTCGAGTAAGGAATTCCTTTAACCTAGAACCTTTGTTTAATTCTTTGATATTACCAAGAATGTTGTCGGAAGTCAACGATTTCCAAAGTTGAAGTTCTAAAACGAGCAACGGCCATAAAGACTAAACAAACGGCCCGGGCACCGAACTACCAGTCCCGACAAGCCATAAATGACTTGGGCCGCTACAAGTAAGCTCTAATGGTACAAGAAAGGCGAAAATGTGTATATGACAGGAAGGGTCATTACATAGGCACCTTTCGAGGTCCACAAATGTGGGTCCCTGCTGGATTCGTTATTTATGTGGTGAGTATGTGATAAACAAAGGGTCAACAGTTTTATTAGCCTATTATTAACTAAGTAATTAAACAAATAAACCTTTATTTTAAGCAAGTAGATAAATTAGTTACTAATAGTCTAAGTGAGAAAAAAATCATGCATATAAACTGCAATTAAAATAAATAATAAAACGAAAAGGAGATCAGCGAGAAGACAGAATTAACACAAGAATATAGAAAAAGAAACCTAATTACTAAGTGATTTAGATAACTACCCCAAACATATAATAAAACAAGAACTAAACTTAGGTTAGTTTTAACCTATTCGGATCAACGCCCGACTTATTTACCGAAGACAATTTCAAAGTCATTGTCATTTCTGCTCGGGACAATTTCCATCATACTTGTCTATCTACCCACCTAAGTTGGTTATTAAGATTATTATTCCTAGGAGCGTACTAAAGAAATAAAAAATCTAGCGTACCTTAGTATGCCTACCCGTCCCAACTTAATGTTCAAGTAGCATTGGACTTAGTAATTTGGATGTGAGTCTAGACCATAAGATCCTAAGGTTATTTAATTAGACTCAGATTCAACGTCCGGCAAAACAAGAAAGACTTGAAACATGTAGCACGTAATGGTCTCAAGTAGGCCTCTTAATTATTTAAAGGAGAGATAAGGTGATTAAAACATGCTTCAGGAATTAACATTTTTATTAAACTACAAGCATGAGTTATAATGATGGAGACATGCAGAAAATCTATCAATCAAACCCTATAAGCATGATATCTAGTTATTTATGCATGCTAAAAAAAAAGATTTAATATTGTGGACAGATAAATATTAACATGCTGAAACTAATTAACATGCTAAAACTGACAGCCAATTAAACTGCTGAAATAGATTTTAATTCACATGTGGCTCCTAATTTAAAGGCTGAAACTGATTTTAAAACCTATAACATGGTAACTAATTTGATGATGCTAGAACAAATTTTAAATCAAATGACATGATAACTAAATGAATTACAATGCTAAAACGAATTCAAATCCTATAGGCATGGTATCTAAATGAATTAATATGCTGAAGCAAATTTAAATCCTATAGGCATGATATCTAAATGAAGTAACATGTTGAAAATGATAGTCAGATAATTGAATATGCTGAAAAGGGGTTTTAACATGTTGAAATTAAATTTAGTGCGCTGAAACAAATTTTAATATGCTGAACTGATATTTGAATAGTTTGATATGCTAGGACAGGTTTTATTTTAGGCATGATTTCTGATTGAAACAGTGAGTTTGACCTGAATCCTATAGACATTATTTATTTCATAGACGCTGGACATGCTGAAATTAATTAAACCGTTATTCATACTTTTTAGATTAAAACATGCTTGTACTGATTTAAAGCTTAATAACATGATTTCTAATGGCTAACTTAATTAAACTTAAAACACATCGAGATTCAGCGCGTACTGATTGCATGCTTGCAAATAAAAGAAAATCTTTAAACATGGTTTCTGAGTGTGACTATTTTAAATAGCACCAAAAAACATTTCCAAGTCCTATAGACATGATATCTACACGTTATTATATGCAAACAAGCTGTGAACTGATTTAATCCTACAAAACGTGGTGACAAATTAATTCAACATACCAGCCATTTATCCAGATCTTATAGTCATCCTTTCTACGTTTCAAATTAAATGAGACAATAAGCACGTAGTTTGCCCCTCCCCCATAGCAGCCCATAAAATATTTCATTTATCATCGGAGTTTATACAATAATTATTACAGACCCAAATGAATGAATATGGACGCAAAACAGAATTAATAAATCTTAAGTTCTAAAAAAAAAATCTCAGTCTCGGTCAACTCTTCACCGCACGACCCTTCTTCTAACCAAAACATGTCAAATAATGAAAATATAGGATTCAGAGGACCCCTTTACAACCCATAAGACCGTCTCTGACATGTCAGCGTTCCTGAGGATCTCGAGGATCCTAAGCAGTGCTTATGTCAGGGATAAGGGTGCGTTAGGTCCTCCGTTTCCCACCCAATACTATGAAAACAAACCAGGATAGAACCCAACATAATCACAACGAACATCCAATAATGCATACCAGGCAATAGTCTTTTTACCAATAATAGTGGTTCATGACTAAGGCATAAAGAGGAGAAGAAAACAAGTCAAACAAACAAGGAAGTGAAGTTTAAGTATAGATTCTATAGGCAGGGTGTCTATCGACTCAATAATTTATACACATATATGGCAAGAGTTTTCTCACAAATGAACATAGATGATCTAGAGAATATATTCTAAACACAAGGAATCATACATGTGAATTGAAATTTTACTTCGATAGGAACTAACCAGTTAGCTGTAAACACAAGAAGATATATGAATTCCAACACTTAGCAATCCGTAATTCTTAGCCAAGAAGAGAAGGATTTTCTTAAAAATATGAGAGTAGTATTTGTCAAGTCTCCGAGATGAATGAAAAAGAAACTGTGTTTTATAGTGAAAGAATAGGACTTAAATTAAGGAAGGAAATAATGCACAGAATAAATCAAGGAAAGAAATAATTCACAGAATAAATCAAGGAATTTTTTACCTTAGTTAACTAAGAGAATCAATTAACAGAAGATTTCTACTTTACCATAAATAAGCTGTCTATAAATAAAGAAAGAATAAGAAATACTTTACATGGTAAATTTTGGGCAATTTAGAATAAAACTTACCATAATCAATTAAGTACCAAAGCCAGCTAATTTAAAAGAATCAAAGAAAGGAGGACAGATTGATTTCGGGTGTCCACCTTTCCATGATTATCCATGCTGAAATTATTCACTTTGTCTAAGAAAAGAAATCAAACTCATGTAATTGAGGGAGAGGAAATTACAATTATGCAAAGATAAAGAAGAGACAAATTGACATACGTAATCAATTATCATACTCAACAGGCTTGACTTTACCATGAATAAATAAATCACATAAGTGTCAACTAAAATCCCTTCCCAAAATTAAGTAATCGAGCAAATAGTTCAATATTTTATCATAATTAATCAGTACTAAGCTGCTCTAATCCGTAAACAAGGAAAGAGAATCACTCCAGGGATAAAAACATGCTATGATCAGTCAATTACGCATCAAAGTTTACCAAGAATAACCAATCATCAAGTTGTCTCCAATTTGAATCCGAAAGGAGAAAGGCATGTAGACCAATTTTGCTACAAATAGATAAATAACATGGTTGTTCTAAGCATAAAGGAAATGTGAAATCATGCTTGGAATGAATCAATTATAATACAAAATGAACAAGTCATGAGTACAGAAGATTACAGAGCTAATCAAATAGAAGATAACAAGAAATTTTTAAAGGTTTGGAGTTCCCCAGACATGAATACATGCTATCTTTCCCAATCATAATTAGTCATACCATAATATAGAATGTCTGGGACAGCAGACAGATCATCCTTCATTTTTTAGACTCGGAATACGATGTGATATTCCGAACATGCTTAGGAGACCGTTTTACAACAAAGTAAACTCATAAGAATTTTCAAAATTAAAATCTATAGCAACACCGTAAAACATGGCTTCCCACATACTGTAATCAACATAAGTAATCAGTCACAAATTCGTAAAATCAAATGAACATGCACAAAACCTTCACAAATGGATTTAGAACTAGTAATATGAGAGAATGAGATAAAGCAAAAGATTATACGCCTGAGAACAAATCAAAATACAAGTCGGATCTTAGTTGGATCTGCCAGATCTGTTGTACGGCTCGTCAGAATCTTCCGCAGCCCATCAGAGAAAAGAAAACCTTTGGGTTTTGGAGGGGGAAGTCTTTTGGTGGGGTTTTGCCGGAGAAATGAGGTAGCGACAACAAGCTACCGCTCGTCGGCAGGGGGGAAAAAGGAGGAGAATGAGGAGTGAAGGTGGGACGGTTTGGGTGGCTAGTCCGCCGTGGCTGGTTTTTTTTTTTTTGAGGTGGGATTTTAGCTGGAAAAGGAGGCGGCGACAGTGGGGGTTTGGTCGATCCTTGGTTGAGAGGAGGCAGTGGAGTTTCACCGGTCAGACGCCAAAAATGAAAGCGGTACTCACCGTTGCTTCATCGGCGGCTTCGACGGAGGAGAAAGAGGAGAAAAAAAGGGTTTTGGGTGGAGAGAGGGTGGCTGTGGAGGTCGTTTTGGTGGATAAGAGTGGTGGCATCAGTGGCTTTCAGTGGTGGTCAGTCGACCAAGGCGGCCAGCAGCGGTGAGGTTGAGGGAGAGGAGTTTAGAGAGAGAGGAGAGGGAGCGGCGGATGGGGAGTGAGAATGAAGTTAGGGTTTGAGGGTATATTTGTTTAAAAGGAAAGAAAATGAGGACTTGATCTCGACCGTTGATCATATTAGATCAATGGCTGAGATTGGATTTGATATAAGTCGGGTCACGGAGCGGGTTAGATCCAGGTCATCTGAGTTTAGGCAATTGAATTTGAAAATTGGCTTTAAATATTAAGCCAAATTGGCTCAAATTAGGCTAGAATTGAAATAATTTGGATAGAAAGGGGCTAGAATTTAAAATATTTGAGAAAGACATGTAATTGGGCTATTATTTGATTAGTAAAACTATATATAATTTGATAAACAAAATAATGATTAACGATAATTAGTACATAAAATACTACATATATACAATTTAGTAGATAAAAATAATTAATGATAATTATCAAAATGTATATTATTTAAAAATATAAATAAATTACGCATATACGTAAAATTAATGACACATAATATTATACGAAATTTATGATAGAATAGTAATAATAAGGAATAAATTATATATTTAACTTATATACGAATTTAAAAATATCACGACGACGATAAAACAAGTGATTTATTTGGTAGATAAAAGCAAAACGCAAGAAAAATTAAGGTTTTAAAATAATAATAACTAGTAAAATAATAGCCCGAGGGTGGTATAGGGAGGTCAAAATTGGGTGTCAACAATAAGCTTAGGGGGCAGAATCTATCACAAAATCCAAGCTTTGGATGAGAATCAATGGAGGAATTAAGAAAAGGATCGAAGAAGGCAAGTTGGGGAAGATGACTTACCAAGAGGCGAAGAACTACAGATAATCAACGAACAAATAATTCCCCAATGTTTAAAACTGAATTGGAGCAAAATGATGGAGATAATTTTGAGTTTTAGAGTGAGAAAAGTGAGGAGAAGGGCTGGAAAAAATGAAATGACAGCAATAAATAGCTGTTGTCCGCAGCTGATTTTCTGCACTTTTTAGAAAACTCGACGGGGCATTCAGGGCACAATCGGAAACCGATATTCAAAAACCAATAGTGCTAATAGAGTGAAAATGATGTTCTGGACTCAAGGAGTCGACGAAACTTCCACACGATGTCGTTTCGGAGAAATGTTGACCCAAGTAAACACTAATGAAAAGGAACTCAAAGGCTCAAAATGAGTCTGACTCACCCGAAACCCGAGCCAACCATCTTCATAGACTAAACTTGTAACACCCCGAAAACGTATCCAGCTTTTAAACTCAGACTTGTAGAAAAATTTGGACTTCCAGGGACCACGGGTTAAGTCCACGAGTCGTGGAAAGTTCCACGAGCCGTGGAAGTGACTCATGATTCCAGTCCTGCAGACCCTCCTCAGTTCTGACAAACACGAGTCACTTCCGGGACTCGTAGAAGTTTCTACAGGTCATGTTGTTGACTCGTGGAAACTTGATCAGAAGCAACCTTAATTCCCTGACTTCCACAACTAGGTTCTACGACTCGTGAAAGCTTCCATTAGTCATCCTATTGAACCATAGAAGACCTCCTGTAGGTTGAAATTCCTGACAGTTTCCACGATTAGGGATCCACGAGTCGTGGAAAGGTCTATGAGTCGTAGACTCCACTCGTGATCCCTGAAGCCGACCAAATTCCCAGCTTTTCTTAATTAAATCCCAGAGGTATTTTAGTCATTGCTCACCCTTTTAACTACTAAGTGAAGTCATTTTGACTATTCCTAGTAGGGTTTTCACCCATATTATCCTAAGTCTTTTCTAAGCTCCTCATTCACCTCCCAAAAAGGAAAAGTTCCTCTCAAGCTTCAAGTCTCCAAGCTTCAAGTTCAAGCCTCCTAGATCTTTCCAACCAAGTTTGTAATCTTCCACAAAGGTATGTGAGTCTTTAACAATGGGTTCCTTTCACCCTTGCTCCCAAATCCCTAAATTCTTATTTTGATTTATGAAGTTATGAAATTAGGGTTTTTGATCAAAATTGGGAAAAGTTTGTGAAATCAGTTTCTATGTTTAAATTCATGGTTTCTTAATGATTATTCATGATTTGATTATGATCCTCTTATTGGTTTTAAAGGCCCAAGCATGAAAGTTGATTTCTAGCATAAATTCATGAATTATCATGTTTGCAAGGGAAACTTGGCATGATTAGATATCATGGCCTTTATGTCTTTAAGAAATTGCATGCTAAATTCTTCAAGTATGATTTAGAAAGAAAAGCATGTTTTGAATTATGGATTTGCTAAGCACTATGAACTATGTTATGAAACTTGCATGATACCCGATGTGTTTTCATGCATTATGAATAAGATTTGGCATGAGAGTATGCCCTTATGAGATTATGAGCTATATGTGCATATTTTGGGAGTAGTACTTAGCACCGAGTGGACGGGGTGAGAGTACCCTTAGTCCCAGAAACTACGTTGCCAGCGTAGGTTATGATATGATATGATATGTGCCTTAAAGGCTTATTAGAGTGGATCCACATCTTTATGTATGGTGTCCTTGCCTTAGCGGGGAATAGGACAGCTTTGCCAACTAGGGTTATATAGTTGGGTATGGTGACTTGTTCCTTGTCAAGGTTCAAAGTCAGCTTTGCTAACTTGGGTTATATAGTTAAATTCCATGTAGCTTACATGGTCTCATGTCGGTCATAAGAAACTCTCGTATGTATGTTTTTATGTTTTCTAAGCTTTATGAACTCTCTTATGAACTACTATTTTGAAGTTGGCTTTGACCTCATGACTTAACTTTTCATTATAGTTTCTTCTCTTGATACTCTATTATGCATGGATTATGTTTAAGCACGTTTTAAAGCATGTTTTACCATACCTTATGCATTGCTCACATACTTAGTACATTCTATAGTACTAACGCATATTGGCGCTGCATCCTTGACGATACAGATTTAGGTGTTCCTTCACAGATATGTGGCTAGAGTTCCCGGCCACTCTCAGTTAGTTTGGGTGAGTCTTCATAGTTTGAGGGCTAGACTTTACTCTAGTTTATGTTTCTTTCCTTTCAGATTGTCGAGTTAGTTGGGGTATTATCCCATCAACTCTTTATGCTAGTACTAGAGGCTTTTCAGACATAGATGTTATTGGATGATCTTTGAGTTGTATTTCCTTCTATTGATTATGTTTCTTATTTTAGATTTCTTTATGATGCTTCTGCTATGTTTTCCTTATGTATGCTTGAGAATGCTATGACCAAAGGTCAACTTGGGATTCTTGTGGTTCTGAGTCCCGTGTTATGTCTAGGGGGTAACCTCGAGGTGTAAAAAACTTGGTATCAGAGCCTCAGGTTCAAGTGTCCTAGGATATCTGAAAGTCGCATCAAGTAGAGTCTCTTTCATATATGTGAAGTGCGCCACACATATGAGAGGGAAGCTATGAGATGTTTTAGGAAAACTTCACTTCTTTCATGATCACATCGTGCGATAGAGATTAACTCTAATGTTCCTCTAATCCTTATCTTATGCATTTCAGAATATGCCTCCTCGATGTGCTATGCCTTCTTAAGCCGCTCATAATGCTGCTCCTCAAGTTCTGGTTCCTGACGTCATGAATGATGAGTTCAGGAATGCCATCCATTTGCTAGCCCAAACTTTGGCCACTCAGGCAAATTAGCAGGCTCCTGCCCCCGCCCATCCTCAAGGTGGGGTAGCGGCCCGAGTTCGTGACTTTATCTGTATGAACCCACCTGAATTTTGGGGTTCCAAAGTGAGTGAGGACCCGCTCAACTTTATTGATGCAGTAAAAAAGATCTTTGAGGTTATGCAAGTAGTGGAGGTTGATTGTGTGGAGCTTGCATTCTATCAACTCAAGGATGTATCTCACATTTGGTTCACTCAATGGAAGGAGACTAGGGTGAGGGACGCGGTCCTCATGACTTGGGAGTGTTTTGAGAGGGCCTTACTTGATAGGTTCTTTCCCCGAGAGTTGAGGCAAGCAAAGGTGGAGGAATTTGTGAACTTGAGACAAGGCTCGATGTTGGTGCAAAAGCATAGTATGAAGTTCACTCAGTTGTCTAGGTATTCTTCCTCTATGGTAGTGGACCCGCATGATCAAATGAGCAAGTTTATTTATGGGGTTTCTGATGTGGTGAAGAAAGAGTGTAGGTCTGCTTTGCCGTTGAGTGATATAAACATTTCCCGACTCATGACTTATGCCCATCAGATTGAGGGTGATAAGCTTAGGGAGATGGCAAGAGAGAATAAGAGGGTTAGATCCGACGGATCAGGTTTTGGTCATCACAGGTCTGGGGGTGGACATCGCTCTTCTTTCCAGAAAAAGTCATCAGGATCCATTCATTCTTCTGCTAGTGCTCCTACCCAGGCTTAGAAGCCTCGTCATGATCAGGGTGGTAGAGGATCTGGTTCCTATTCCCAATCTCAGGGTAGTGTTGCAAGAGAACTTCCTACCCAGCTTGTGTAAAGTGTGGAAAGAATCATGTTGGTGAGTGTTTGGCTGGTTCGAGTGGTTGCTTCAAATATGGTCAGGTTGGACATCGCATCAGAGATTGCCCTTTAGCTAGGAAGGGGCAGGCAGGCAGGACCCAGCCTACCCCAGCAGTTTCAGGAGGTAGACCAGCCCCGTAGGGCGCAGCTTTTAGTTCTGGTGGTCAGTGCCAGAACCACCTTTATGCTATGTCCTCCCGTCAGGATCAGGAGAGTTCCCCAGAGGTGGTTACTAGTATGTTGAATGTCTTCTCTCTTGATGTGTATGCTTTGTTGGACCCCAGTGCCTCCTTATCTTTTGTAACCTCTTATGTTGATTGCAAGTTTGAGATTCGTCCTGAATTGCTTTTAGAACCTTTTCATATTTCTACTCCTGTTGGTGAGTCAGTCCTAGCCGAAAGAATCTATCAAAATTGCCCAATCTCAGTCCTTCACGGAGTCATTTCAGCGAATCTAGTAGAGTTGGAAATGACTGATTTTGATGTTATTCTTGGTTTGGACTGGTTGTATGCATGTTATGCTTCTGTTGATTGCCGTACTCGGGTTGTCAGTTTCAAGTTCCCTAATGAACCCATTTTAGAATGGCAAGGTAGTCCCCCTTCCTCGAAAGGTCACTTCATATCCTATCTTAAGGCTAGGAAGATGATTTCTAAAGGCTATGTCTATCATATAGTTTGGGTTATGGACACGGAGTCCGAGACCTCACCTATTCAGTCTGTCCCTATTGTGAATGAATTCCCAGAAGTGTTTCCCGAAGATTTGCTCGGAGTCCCTCCTGAGCGGGAGATAGACTTTGGGATAGATCATCTTCCGAATACAAATTCTATCTCTATTCCTCCTTATATAATGGCCCCCGCAGAACTTAAAGAGTTGAAGGATCAGTTGGAAGACTTGCTTGATAAGGGTTTCATCAGGCCTAGTATTTCTCCTTGGGGTGCCCCAATTTTGTTTGTTCGAAAGAAGGATGGTTCTCTTAGGATGTGCATTGATTACCGCTAATTAAACAAGGTCACAATCAAGAATAAGTATCTCATCCCTAGGATTGATGACTTGTTCGATCAGCTTCAGGGTGCTAATATTTTCTCCAAGATTGACCTTAGGTCCGGTTATCATCAACTTCGAGTTCGGGAGTGTGATATCCCGAAGATAGCCTTCAGGACTCGGTATGGTCATTATGAGTTTGTTGTTATATCCTTTGGTCTAACTAATTCTCCTGCAGCTTTTATAGATTTGATGAACCGTGTGTTCAAGAAATATATTTGGATTTATTTGTGATTGTGTTCATTGATGATATCCTTATCTACTCTCAGAGTGAGGAGGAGCATGCGGACCACTTGAGGGTTGTGTTGTAAACTCTCAAGGAGAGGCAGTTGTTTGCTAAGTTTAGCAAGTGCGAATTTTGGATGCAGTCTGCTGCTTTTCTGGGTCATATTGTGACTAGTGATGGTATTCGAGTTGACTCTCAAAAGATTGAGGCAGTAAAGAATTGTCCTAGACCCACTTCTCCGTCTGATATTAGAAGTTTCTTGGGTTTGGATGGTTACTATAGGAGATTTGTAGAAGGGTTTTCTTCCCTTGCTGCCCCATTGACCCGATTGACTCAGAAGAAGGTTAAGTTTCAGTGGTCCAACTCTTGTGAGAAAAGTTTTCAAGAATTGAAGACTTGATTGACCACAGCTCCAGTGTTGGCTCTACCCGAGAGCCTAGATGATTTTGTTGTGTATTGTGATGCCTCCAGAATTGGTTTGGGTTATGTTTTGATGCAACGTGGCAAGGTGATTGCTTATGTCTCGAGATAACTTAAGGTGCATGATAAGAACTACCCTACTCATAATCTTGAGCTAGAGGCCGTAGTCTTTGCCTTGAAGATTTGGAGACACTACTTGTATGGGGTGTATGTTGATGTGTTCACGGATCACAAAAGTCTTCAATATGTGTTCACTCAGAAGGAGTTGAATTTGCGACAAAGGAGATGGCTTGAGATCCTTAAGGATTATGATATGAGTGTGCTTTACCATCTGGGTAAGGCCAATGTTGTGGCGGATGCTTTAAGTAGGTTGTCCATAGGGAGAGTAGCTTCTATTGAAGATGAAAAGAAGGAATTGGCTAGAAAAGTTCATAGACTTTCTTGGTTGGGAGTTCGCCTTATGGACTCGACTGAAGGTGGTATGATTGTGCAGAATGGTTCTAAATCATCCTTGGTGGCTGAGGTGAAGGCCAAGCAAGACCAAGATCCCATTTTACTTCAGCTTAAGGGTGCAGTTCGTCAGCAAAGAGTTGAGGTTTTCTCCTAGGGGGAGATGGTGTGCTTCGTTACCAGGGTCGCTTGTGTGTGCCAGATGTTGATGGGTTGAGACAGCAGATTCTTGCTGAGGCTCACAGTTCTAGATATACCATTCATCTGGGTGCTACCAAGATGTACCATGATCTACAGGAAGTCTTTTGGTGGAATGGTATGAAGAAGGACATAGTTGGGTTTGTGGCTAAGTGTCCCAACTGTCAACAAGTCAAGGTGGAGCATCAAAGGCCAGGTGGTGTGCTTCAAGATATTGACCTTCCCACTTGGAAATAAGAAGTATTCAATATGGACTTTATTACTGGGTTGCCTCGTACTCCAAGGCAACACGATTCTATTTGGGTGATCGTTGACCAGATGACCAAGTCATCCCACTTCTTTGTTGTTAAGACTACGGATACAACGGATGATTATGCCAGACTCTATATTCGGGAGATAGTCCGATTGCATGGTGTCGCTTTTTCTATCATTTCAGATAGAGGTCCTCAGTTTACATCTCAGTTTTGGAAGTCGTTTCAGAAGGGTCTTGGCACTAAGGTGAAGCTTAGCACAACTTTTCACCCTCAGACGGATGGCCAAGCTGAGCGTACTATTCAGACTTTGGAGGATATTTTGAGGGCTTGTATTATTGACTTCAAAGGAAATTGGGATGATCACTTACCTCTTATCAAATTTGCCTACAATAACAGCTTTCACTCTAGCATCCAGAAGGCTCCTTATGAGGCTCTTTATGGTCGGAGATGTAGATCTCCTATTGGTTGGTTCGAGGTTGGTGAGGTAGCCTTGATTGGTCAAGATTCTGTGCATGAGACCATGGAGAAAGTTCAGCTTTTCGGGAAAGGTTGAAGACTGCTCAGAGTCAACAAAAATCATATACGGATGTAAGGAGAAGGGAGTTGGAATTTGAGGTTGATGATTGGGTCTTCCTTAAGGTGTCACCCATGAAGGGAGTGATGAGATTTGGCAAGAAAGGAAAGCTTAGTCCACGTTTTGTAGTTCCTTATCAGATTTCGAGGAGAGTTGGTAGTGTTGCTTATGAGTTGGAGTTACCAACAGAGTTGGAAGCGGTTCATCCAGTTTTCCATATTTCCTTATTGAAGAAGTGTGTTGGTGATCCGACCTTGATTGTTCCTTTGGAAGATGTGGGTGTGAAGGATAGTCTCACTTATGAGGAGATTCCCGTGGAGATCCTTGATCATCAGGTTCGAAGGTTGAGAAACAAAGAAGTCGCTTCGGTGAAAGTCCTTTGGAGGAATCAGCTTGTAGAAGGTGCCACTTGAGAAGCGGAGGAGGCCATGAAGGCCAAATATCCTCATCAGTTCCAGCTTGAGGTAATAGTTTCCTCCTTAGTATGTCCCTCCGATTCTATTCCACCGGTTTCTCTTATGATCCTAGTATGCATCCACGTTTTATGAAGTTAGTTTATGATGTTTTCAGGTTGAGAAGTTCAGTTTTCATGATGCTCCCTTGATTTCTATGTTTTGCTGTTTGATTGGGCTATTTTCTCCTCAGATTTCCTTGTTTAGTCTTCATTCGAGGATGAATGATCCCAAGGGGGAGATATTGTAAAACCCCAGAAACGTATCAAGCTTTTAAACTCAGACTTGCAGAAAATTTTGGACTTCCAGGGACCACGGGTCAAGTCCACGAGTCGTGGAAGGTTCCACGAGTCATGGAAGTGACTCGTGATTCCAGTCCTGCAGACCCTCCTCAGGTCTGACAACCACGAGTCACTCCCATAACTCGTAGAAGTTTTTACGGGTCATGGTGTTGACTCGTGAAAACTTGATCAAAGGCAGCCTTAATTCCCTGACTTCCATGACTAGGTTCTATGACTCGTGGAAGCTTCCACGAGTTGTCCTGTTGAACCGTAGAAGACCTCCTGCAGGTTGAAATTCCTGACAGTTTCCACGATTAGGGATCCACGAGTCATGGAAAGGTCTATGAGTCGTAGACTCCACTCGTGATCCCTGAAACCGACCAAATTCCCAGCTTTTCTTAATTAAATCCCAGGGGTATTTTAGTCATTGCCCACCCTTTTAACTACTAAGTGAAGTCATTTTGACTATTCCTAGTAGGGTTTTCACCCATATTATCCTAAGTCTTTTCTAAGCTCCACATTCACCTCCCAAAAAGGAAAAGTTCCTCTCAAGCTTCAAGTCTCCAAGCTTCAAGTTCAAGCCTCCTAGATCTTTCCAACCAAGTGGGTAATCTTCCACCAAGGTATGTGGGTCTTTAACAACGGGTTCTTTTCACCCTTGCGCCCAAATCCCCAAATTCTTATTTTGATTTATGAAGTTATGAAATTAGGGTTTTTGATCAAAATTGGGGAAAGTTTATGAAATCAGTTTCTATGTTTAAATTCATGGTTTCTTAATGATTATTCATGATTTGATTATGATCCTTTTATTGGTTTTAAAGGCCCAAGCATGAAAGTTGATTTCTAGCATGAATCCATGAATTTGCATGTTTTCAAGGGAAACTTGGCATGATTAGATATCATGGCCTTTATGTCTTTAAGAAATTGCATGCTAAATTCTTCAAGTATGATTTAGAAAGAAAAGCATTTTTTGAATTATGGCTTTACTAAGCACTATGAACTATGTTATGAAAGTTGCATGATACTCGTTGTGTTTTCGTGCATTATGAATAAGATTTGGCATGAGAGTATGCCCTTATGAGATTATGAGTTATATGTGCATGTTTTGGGAGTAGTACTTAGCACTGAGTGGACGGGTGAGAGTACCCTTAGTCTCAAAAACTACGTTGCCAGCGTAGGTTATGATATGATATGATATGTGCCTTAAAGGCTTATGAGAGTGGATCCACGTCTTTATGTATGGTGTCCTTGCCTTAGCGGGGCTGTAGGGTTATATAGTTGGGTATGGTGACTTGTTCCTTGGCAAGGTTCAAAGTCAGCTTTGCTAACTAGGGTTATATGGTTAGATTCTATGTCATGTCGGTCATAAGAAACTCCCGTATGTATGTTTTCATGTTTTCTAAGCTTTATGAACTCTCTTATAGACTACTATTTTGAAGTTGGCTTTGACCTCATGACTTAACTTTTCATTACGGTTTCTTCTCTTGATACTCTATTATGCATGGATTATGTTTAAGCACGTTTTAAAGCATGTTTTACCATACCTTATACATTGCTCACATACTTAGTACATTCCATAGTACTAACGCATATTGCGTTGCATGCTTGACGATGCAGATTCAGGTGTTCCTACATAGATACATGGCTAGAGTTCCCGGCCACTCTCAGTTAGCTTGGGTGAGTCCTCATAGTTTGAGGGCTAGACCTTACTCTAGCTTATGTTTCTTTCCTTTCAGATTGTCGAGTTAGTTGGGGTATTATCCCATCAACTCTTTATGCTAGTACTAGAGTTTTTTCAGACATAGATGTTGTTGGGTGATCTTTGAGTTGTATTTCCTCCTATTGATTATCTATCTACGATTATGTTTCCTATTTTGGATTTCCTTATGATGCTTCCGCTATGTTTTCTTTATGTATGCTTGAGAATTCTATGACCAAGGGTCAACTTGGGATCCTTGTGGTTCTGAATCCCGTGTTACGTCTAGGGGGGGTAACCTCGGGGCGTGACAAAACACAAGATTTTGGAGCTGATGAAATCATCGGATTTCGAATCCGACATTCCGATCATCAAAAGTCACCCGAAGTTACACTTTCAATTCCATTTGGCCTAAAAACTGATAAAACCACACAAAACCACACCGAAAGTTCTCAGGCCTCAACGAAAGGTCCAACTAGGCCAAACTCATCACTTCAGAGCTAACGGAACTATCAGAATTCAATTCTGAGCACGTTAGCTAAGAATGTTGACTAAAGTCATTGATATTCTAAGTTTAAAGCTCTAAAATAGGAGAATGGCTAAAACGACCAAATGAACGACCAGAGCACCAAACTACCGGTCTCAGCAAGCATAAATGACTTGGGGCCTCTACAGGAAGCCTCTAACAATGCAATAAATGCGAAGATGATTGGAAGGGTCATAATATTTGGGGTTTTTGGGATTTTAACGGGGAGACCGGGAAAAGACAAATGGGTTCTGTTTAGTGGTGGTGTGGCTAGTTACGGTTGCGTTAATAGGAGATGAAGAGGAGGAGAAGAGGAAGAGTGGAGTGGCATTGAGGCAATTACTGGTTTGGTGGTGGAGCTTCGCCGTTGTTGGTTTCGCTGGCAGCAGTGAAGCAGCAATGGAAGGGGTTGGGAGAAGAGAGTATTTGGGGTGGTTGTTTCTGGGTTATGCTGGAGAAATGAGGCAGCGACAGTGGGCCACCGGTCATCAGTAGGGGGAGAAGAGGAAAGGGGCGGTGTTTGATGGTGCCGGCGGAGAAGAAGGGGAAAATGAAGAGAGAGGAAGAGAGAAGGGAGAGGGAGATGGTGGCTATTTGAAGAAGGTGGTGGTGGTTGTCTGAAGAAGGTGGTGGTGGATGATTTGGGTTGTGGTGGTGTAGCGAAGGGAGACGAGAGGGCAGAGGAGTGGGTGGCGGCTGGTTTTATAGGGGGAAAATGATTTAGGTTTTGGGGTGGGAGTATAATGTAAAAGGAAACAATAATGGGAGCTGATCTCAGCCGTTGATCGTATTAGATCAACGGTTGAGATTCAATCTTAATGCGGGTCAGGTGGAGAGAGTCACGCGTATCCGGATTGGATTAAATGGGTCTGGGCAATTAAAATTGACATTGAGATTTAAAATTAAGCCCAAATTAACTTAATTTAGGCTAGAACTAAAAGAAATTAGATAAAAAGGGTCTCGAATTTAAATAAATTGGGAAGGAAATGGTAAATTTGGTGGCTTAAAATACTACATATATATAATTTAGTAGATAAAATAAAATAATTAGTGATAATTATCAAAAATATATATTATTTAAAATTATAAATAAATTACGTATATATATTGTACGTAAAATTAATGACATGTAATATTATATAAAATTTATGATAAAATAGTAATAATAAGAAATAAATTATATATTTATAAATTATATACGAATTTAAAAAGTGTCAAGACGATGATAAAACACGTGATTTATTTAGTGAATAAAAGCAATACGCGAGAAAAATTAAGCTTTTAAAAATAAGAATAACTAGTAAAATAACAGCCCAAGAGGGTATAGGAAGGTCAAAATTAGGTGTCAACAGTGGATTTTAGCCACGCGAAAATCGTGGCTAAATGATAGAATAACCGTGGTTAAAAGCCGCATTTTTGGCACTATATACTTAATGCATATTTAATGTATCTATATTATATCGCATGTATATTTTATATATACTTAATGTTTATATAATGTACTCGATATTGTATATGCAGTTATATAATGTATTGATATTGTATCGCGTGCATATTTAATATATACTTAATGAATATATAATGTATCGATATTATATAAATAGTTATATAATGTATATGCAATGTATCAATGTTGTATAAATAATGTATAAACGTGTATCAATATTGTATAAATAGTTATGTAATATATCGATATTGTATAAACGTGTATTAATATCATATAAATAGTTATGTAATATATATATATATATATATATATATATATATATAATATCGATATTATATAAATGGTGTATAAACATGTATATATAGAGGTGCTACGAGCGATGAGAGATGAGAAACTATATTCTTTCCTCTCTTTTCTCAAAAATATTCACCAAGATTTTGGTTAATCATAATTAGTAGTGGGCAGTTGTATTGAAAGCTCACTCAGATTTGTAACCTTGATAACAATTATATAGTTGAGAGACCTGTTAGAATGTGTATAATGATTTGGGAAAACTTCAACGAGTTTGGAAAACTGGCTTGTTAATCCTATCGGATATAATTTCATCACAAAGTGCAACAGCCATTAAAGAACTTGGTTTCAATCCCCACCAACTCAAAATCTCCTCTAAACAGTCCCAAATTTTAGATATGAGCTCCTCTCAAAATTTTAAGTTTTTTGATATATAATTCGCTAGAAACAATTCACGTTTACGGTACGTCAATTTTTTTTAAAATAAGCAATAAACAAAGAAGATTATGAGCTCCTAACTAACTCAAAATCTCATCTAAATAGTTCAAAATTTTAGATATATGATCCTCTCTATGTTTTGAGTCTTTTGGTATATAATTCGCTCGAAACGATTTACGTTTGTGGGTACATTGAATTTTTTTTATAAAAAGGGAAAGCAGTGAACGAAGAAGAAAGGAGGAGGAAGAAGAAGAAGAGAAAGGCTGAGTGGTCATTTCTCGTGCAAAGTAGATAAATGTAACGATCGGATTCGTAGTTATTTCAAGAACCACGATGTCACGAGATTTTGAAAATGAATCAAATATTTTTTGGTATTAAGTGGGGTGACATGACGGAAATTTCAGATTTTTGAAAATCATCCAGGCTGACGTCACTCTGCTATAGCGGTATATTATCCGCTATAGCAGAACCGCTATGGCGGAAGGCCATCCGCTATAGTGGAATGATGGGAGACAATAGCCTCAGAATGAGTATTTAATAAAAAGTCTCTCCTCCTCAGTTGAGAAACATACGAGAGTTTCTCCAAAAACCTTCCTACGCTGCTCCAAGACTTGGGAACTATGAGGAGGAAGAATTATGGCTGAAGGGACGCGGAAAAGCGGATTTCAGGACCATCGTTCAGCCAAAAATGCCTTCACAGAGCCAAAAATGCATCTTTGCAGCTGCTTTGCACCCAGGTAGGCTAGGTTTTCACTTGAGTAGATAGACTTGTTTATATTCGTACTATGGTATAGTTGAAATGGATAATTCATGATTAGGCCTACGGGCACGGAGTCTGGCGGATTCAGTGTTGTTTATGTGTGAACTAGGGATTGGTTGGTTGAAATGGTGGGTTGCTAATATGTATTTGTGGGCTGTACGTGTTGTCTTGATCTGGAAAATGATAGTATTTTGGGGACTGGGATGTCAAAAAGGTTCGGGGAACCGGTAAATGCTTGGGGCAACTACATTTGTAATAAAAATGGAGAAATTCCTAGGAACGGTTTCGGGCGTATGAATAGGATAATAAGGAGTGGATAAGTCACCAAGGTTAAAGGGTGGTTTTCCCCACGTTGTAATTAACTCGAAAGGGTTCATAAATAATGTAGTTATTAAGATGTGTTAATAAAAGGGGGAAACTAGACTTAGTCTTCGGACGGGTTAGGAATTGAGTTACATACCCGGGAATAAGGGTAGGTGATGGTTTGCTTCATGTATGTTTTGTGTGTTTAAGTACTCTTATCTAAGTATTTGTATGAGATGCATTGCTTAGGGAATGATTAGAAATGTCTAATAGTCCTGTTTAGTAGTCTGGTAAATTGAACGTTGTATTGTGCTTGTTGGATTACAAGTTGACTGTTCATTTTTGTGACTCTGGATTGTTTGACTTTTGGTTGGCTCGGATACCACGCCTCATATGGGATAATACTAACGGTTGGCTCGGGTACTATGCCTGGTACAGGATAATACTAATAGTTGGCTCGGGTACCACGCCTGGTACGAGTTTACTTTCTTGTATTTCTGTAGCTTTATTTAATGGTTCCCTGAGTGGACCGAGTTGCAAACTTGAATTGTGGTTGTGTATTTTAGTCCTTGAGAGGTCGGGTTATTATATTGGTTATTAGTTGGTCTTGGTGTAGACTGGGTTACTATGTTGGTTATTAGTTTGGTCTTGGTGTAGACCGGATTATTATGTTGGTTATTAGTTGGTCTTGGTGTAGACTGGGTTATTATGTTGATTATCAGTTGGTCTTAGTGTAAACCGGGTTTGCCATGTTAACACCTAGATGTGTTAGGGGGATCAGGTGGGTCCGGTCTATGTAAAAGAGGTTATAAGTTCACAAATTATTGTCATTAAGTGTACTAATAGCGGTCAGAAATTATTATGGTTAATAAGCTAAGGGTGGGTATTGGTGTAGACTGGGGTAGTATGTTGAATACTTAGGTGTGAATGAAGGATCATTGGAGGGTCCGAGTTATGTGATGTAATAAAAGGGATTTAGATGTAACTCTATTGTTGTCATTGAAGGTGTCAATGGTCGTTAGTAGGATTCTATATGATTGGTATATTGGGAGGAAGACTGAGAGTCTAGGGTGTAGTTACTGGTTAATATAAATAGGTTGAAAAGTTGTCCAAGAGGTCCTGGAAAGGTCCGGAAAATGGTAGGTAATACTACGGGCATAAGTGGTTTGGTGGGGCAGTTGGCTAGATTAAGTCTGGATATTTAGTCAAGGTAGTTGACTGGGGTAAAGGTTAAAGTGAGACTTAGGAAGTCTAAGTGACAAAGCGACTTGAGAAGTCTAGTTATGAGTTAGACTTGGGAAGCCCTAGATGTCAGGGTCAAGGCTATGGTGGTGGAGTTGGCAGCGAATGGTTAGGAAGATCGGTTACGAAAGGGGGGGTTGATAAAGGTGATGTTGAAAAGGGGTAAAGCATTTACCTTGTGCATTTTATCTTGATTTTTATATGATGGTAGGAGTGAATTCGGGTCAGCCGATGATGCCTACTAGTACGTGTGTTTGTACTGATTCTACTCTTACTATACCTTTTTGGGTATAGTATGGTTGCAGGGTTGGTGATGTTTCACAGGTTCAGGATTGTGGTGATCTTCCAGCAACTCCTACTTCCTTCTATGGTGGGAGTTGTGTCCATCTTATGTCATAAGCTAATCTTGTAGAAGCTCTTGTACCGGCTTAGACTAGGTTCTAGGGAGGGCTGTTTCAAATTGTAAAAGGTGTTCCGCATTTTATTCTAAAAGATTTTCATGTATTTAAGAGACTTATTTCATGGTTTATTTCTTTTCCGCATTACCAGTTGGTTCGGGTGGTAAGGGTTTGATGTGCCGCCATTCTACGGCACTTTCGACGCCTCTAAACTAAGAACAATCGTAAGTTTTCAAGCAACCATCGTCGTTTTTGATGTTTTATGTTATGTTTTCAGGAAAGGGAGACAAACGTAGAAAAGAAAGGAATTACGAGCAAAATGACGTTCTTGATAAGAGTGACGGTCTGAGTGACGGTCCGTCAAGCTGGTGACGGTCCGTCAAGCCCAAACCGTCAACCTGAGGCAGCACCACTGCCTAGTGGTGACGGCCTGAGTGACGGTCCGTCAAGATGGTGACGGTCAGTCGGCCAAACCATCAAGTTGAGGCAGTCCGCGACACGGATTCCGAACGTTTTTGGGTTTATTTCCTGGACTCCTATAAATACCCTATGCTAGGTTTATTTTAGATGTTGTTCACCCAATAGTTTTAGGAGAGTTTTAGTCGACTTTTGAGAGCAACAACACGTTTTCTTTGTCTTAAAATCGTGTTCTTGAATCGTTCTTGGGATCTTGTTTTCTTGTTCTTGGATAATTGAAGATTGCCTTCATTATATTGTAAGAATCTTTTCTCTTTATTATGAATATTATTATCTTCTCTTTTCTTAATAGCATGATTAACTAAACTCCCACAACTGGAGCCATGGCTAAAGTAGCGATATAGATTCCGGGTAGCGTCGGGTTCAATATTTATGATTGTCACGTTGTTAATCATTCATTCTTCACGTTTTCTAGTGGTTGCAAACATTAGAACATGCCTAGGTTTAATTTGCTTGAGTAAAGAAATTAAAACCGGGAAATTTGATTAACTACGAGGATTCGAGACTACCAACTCTCGTCTTATGATTAATGTTGTAACTAGATTAATCTACTTGATGTTTAGGATTGAAATATAAAAGCTCACCTTTTCAAGTTCGAGAGAATTGAAAAGGAAATTCGTCTATTTGGTTGAGAAACGATTAGATGATACCATTAATTCAATCACATCGTGACATGCATATAAGAAAGAACCCGGCTAAGCCTTAAATCGGAATTGTTACAACGCCATGGTGAACACTTCCCTAGTTCTCTCTCATATTGATTTCACTCATACGTTATTAATTGTTTTTGTTCACGTTTTGATCATGCAAACCCCCCCTATTTACCGGAAACTATCGACTACTAGTCATTTAATTCACAAACGACCTAATTTGCACCTTATTCCCTGTGGGATCGACCCCAACCTTTGTTGGGTTCTATATTTACCAACGACCGCTTACGCTTCTTAATTGGAGGTGTAGTTTGGGCGTTATCAAATTTTGGCGCCGTTGCCGGGGAATACGGTTGTTTATTAAGTCCGGTGTGTTTATTTGACTCTTAAGTCATACTTTCCTGCTTTTATTTTTATTTGTTGTTTTTGTTTTTACAGGGTACATAGTTGTGCATGCCAAGTACTCGAGGATTGGGTGAACCAATATTACCCTACGACCCCGAGCTGGCAAGAACGATAAGGCAAAACATGAATGAGCAACAACAAGAGGCAGCGAGACTCGCTGCAGCGCAACAAGCCCAACAACGTTTGAATACTGGTGGTCTTGAGGTCGACATTGAGTTGAATGATGAGGAGGTCGACTTAGATGGAGTTGGTGCCACGGGCGCTATTGCGTTTCCTCCGCTAGCACCCGGGGCTAAGTTCAACATCACTAGCACAATGATTCAGCTGTTGAATTTGAGAGGAGTGTTCCGTGGTGTTGCTGGTGATGATCCAAACCGGCACCTGATGAATTTTGTGGGTATCTGTAAGTCGTTCGAACTGCCGGGAGTAAGTCAGACAGCGATCAGGCTCAGGTTGTTTCTGTTGTCTCTGTCTGATGAGGCAGCGTTATGGTTGACAGAGCTAACCCCCGACTCTATCACACCTTGGGGAGAGTTGAAAGGAGCTTTCCTAGAAAGGTTCTTTCCTCCCTCTAGGATGATACAGTTGAGGGATGAAATTAGCAACTTCAGACAACAACCTCATGAGGCGTTACACGAAACTTGGTTGCGGTTCAAAAAGAAGCTGACACAATGCCCCAACCATCAGTTGACCGATAATTTTTTGATGCAGACATTCTACAGGGCACTGAATTCGGCTACCAAGCCGACATTGGATAATGCAGCAGGTGGAGCGTTTATGGGTATCACTTTTGCCGATGCCACAGCTATCTTGGACAAGCTCACCAAAACCAACAGGGCCGGGCATACACGTGATACAGAGGTAGCAGCTAGCACTTATGCAATTGGTATGACAGCTGAGCAGCGCATGAAGGAGGAAGAGCAGGACCAAGATATGGCCCATCTGAAGACGCAAATGGACCTACTGACAAAGCACTTGTTGTCAGGAGGTATTGAGAAGGTGAAAGCTGTGGGTTCCCAAGGTAGATCAGCAGAGTTTGAATCTGATGAGGAGGCAAATTATTTGGGTGGTTTCCAGGCCAACGGCCAAGGAAACCAAGGTCGGAACTATCAGAAGGACAACTACTTTGAAAAAGCTGGCTACAGAGATCGTGATCAAGGGAACTGGAAGAATAACACTGATAGAGGAGGGTTGTATGTACCACCTGGTAATCGGGATAGAGCTAGCACCAAGACAGGGACGTCTAAATTGGAGAACATGATGGCGAAGATGCTTCTTAAGGTGGAATCTACCGACTCCGCAGTAAAGGAGATGAGGACCGAACTATCAACAATGAGTCAGGTAGTGGATTCACATTCCACCTCGATCAAGCAATTAGAGCAACAAGTGGGTCAGATCTCGGCGGCTCTAAATCAAAGGAGGACAGGTACCTTGCCGAGTGACACTATTCAAAACCCGAGGAATGACGCAAGCTGTATGGCGATCACTACAAGAAGCGGTAGAATATTACCAGAATCACATCCGGTAATTCAGACTCAGGATGGTGAGATTATGGTCGACAAGGCGGTGGAGGATGCTACGCAAAGGCCTGCAGATAAAAGCAAGGAAGCTGAAAAACTTCCAACGATGATGCCTCGGCCACCGCCTCCATTTCCGCAATGTTTGAAGAAGAAAGTGGAAGATGGCAAGTTCCTGAATTTCATGACCATGCTCAAGCAGATATCAATAAACATCCCACTGGTGGAAGCGCTTGAACAAATGCCCGAATATGTCAAGTTCATGAAGGACTTGATTACCAAGAAGAGGTCAGTGAGCGTGGAACCAGAAGATAACCTCCACCACTGCGGTGCTATTTCCTCAAGATCGTTAGTGGACAAGAAGGAAGATCCAGGTGCTTTTACTATTCCCTGTACTATCGGGAAGCTCAACTTCGGAAAAGCATTATGTGATCTTGGTGCTAGCATCAACTTGATGCCGCTAGCGATCTATAAACAATTGGGTTTGGGAGCTCCCAAACCAACGACCATGAGGGTGGTAATGGCTGACCGTTCAGTGAAGCGACCGGTGGGAATATTATCTGATGTACTGGTAAAGGTTGGTAAGCTTATATTCCCCGCTGACTTTGTGATCTTGGATTGCGAAGTGGACTTTGAAGTCCCCATAATCTTGGGACAACCATTGCTGGCCACTGCGAGAGTGTTGGTTGACATGGAAAAAAACAAACTGACATTCAAATTAAACAATGAATATTTCAAGTTTGATGTGTGTAAATTGATGAAGCAACCAAGAGACATGAGAGTGGTCGCGGTCATAGATGTGGTTGAGGAAGCCCCTGCGGAGCTGCATATTGAGGAGAAGGGTCATGTCGAGACCCTAGCTGTTACAAGAATGAGGTTGCGATCGCAAGAAGGGAAACATGTCGAGGAAGGCGGTGAAAATAAATCAAGGAAGAGAAAACACCGTAAGAAGTGCAGCAAAGAAAGAGTAAAGAAGTTGCCGCGACTAGCTGCGGAGCCGATAAAAGAAAAAGTTGGAGCTCAACGGGATGGGGTAGCTGGCACCTATTCCATCGATTTCGCCTGCTATGGAGACCCTGGAGGTCTCCAACATCATGTCAGACACTGAGTCCTATGGGCTTCACAGGTATTCCTTTCTCGCACAATTTTAGTTTTCACATGTATGCATTGGGGACAATGCATGAGTCTAAGTTGAGGGTGTTGGGTTACCTGTGAGTCTTAAAACCACCGAGGGTTTTTGTTGCCGTGTTTCTTTTCCCTCCGATGTGCTATCTAGTAGAACCGACAAGTTTAGGTTATCGTTTAAATTTTAGTTGATTTCTAGTGTCTATAGCAAAGCATGCGATTTTTTTTGAAATTTTTTTTTTTTTGGAAAAAAGTACTAAAAGGAGCCCCCTCTGAAAAAGTTGATTTTGTACTTATGTTTGAAATGATTGACTGTTCTGGATCCTTGAATGTCATTGAATGAATATGATTGTATTAATTATGCTTAAGCCGAGCTGTTGTTTTGATAGTTGGTAGTGATATGGTTTCTTGGTGCCAAGCGTGTGTGAGAGCGTATTGTTATAAATTCTTACTCTGTGCATGCATCTAGAACTTTCCCGGTCTATTTTGTTAAGTTTGAAGTTGGTTGCTTAGGAAAGGATCACATGCCCTTTTTGTGTGCAGTTTAGCCTATAAGACCATCCAAATGAAAATAATCCCTTTGATCCCCGTTTGAGCCATAATTGACCATATTCTTTCAATAATCTGCCACCGTTCCTTGTTTAACTTTGAATCCCTGTTTTGGCCCTGGTCCTTCCTTGGACATCGTGCACCTCAACTCAGGCAATCAGCCTAAGTTGAGGGTGGCTACTATAGAGGTAAATGATAAGAAAAATAGGATGGATAAGATTGGTTGTGGATAGAATGAAAATTCCGGGTGTGTGTCTAAGAAAAGAAAGATAAAGAAACGAAAAAAAAAAGATGAAAAAGAACGAAAAAGAAATAAAAAGAAGTGTCAGAATAATGAGGCCGCACCTGTAGCTAGAAAGAAGGGAATAAAGAGGTGAATAAGGATGGACAAAGTAAAGTTATGTGAAAATAGTAGGTCGGTGATTCCAAGGAGGGTGTAGTCACTATTCCCCAAACATATCCTACCTGCACTCGAAGCCTCATTACAAGCCAAAACAAGTCCTGTAGTGATCCTGAGCGGCTTTCTGAAAAAAAAATTGAAATAGAATAGTAAGGGAAAGCTTATGGCATCGCATGTGCATCGTTTGAAATCGTTTATGAGTGTGAGCGCCTTACCTAGTCCCGAATCTTGTGTGTGGGACATCTTTGCGGTGAGGGCACCAAGATTTCTGTATTGTCTATTGACTGTTAGGATAGCTGTGCGTGTGTATGCATAATATTCTATCATATCGAAATGACATGTTTGGATCCTTGCAAGTTAACGTTTCATACATTTGTGTGCTACTAGGGTGGCTTGATTTAAGAATTAATGAACTATTGAATGACTATGAGTTGCTAGAGACATGAGTTTGTTTTCTTAGTTGAGTCGTATTATTGTTTTTGTGTCATGTTGCTTGAGGACAAGCGAACATTTTAAGTTGAGGGTGTTGATGTGCCTCCGTTCTACGGCACATTCAACGCCTCTAAACTAAGAACAATCGTAAGTTTTCAAGCAACCGTCATCGTTTTTGATGTTTTATGTTATGTTTTCAGGAAAGAGAGACAAACGTAGAAACGGAAGGAAATACGAGCAAAACGACGTTCTGGATAAGAGTGACGGCCAGAGTGACGACCAGTCACCATGGTGACGGTCCGTCACCCCAAACCGTCAACTTGAGGCAGCACCACTGCCTAGTGGTGACGGCCACCGTGACGGTCCGTCAATATTGTGATGGTCCATCACCCCAAACCGTCAAGTTGAAGTAGTGCGCGACGCGGATTCCGAACGTTTTTGGGTTTATTTCCTGGACTCCTATAAATACCCTATGTTACGTTTATTTCATGTATTCATTTACAAATTAATTATAAAATTACCAATACATTGCCCAATAGTTTTAGGAGAGTTTTGAGCAAGAATTTGAGAGCAAACACACGTTTTCTTCTTCTTGAAATCGTGTTCTTGATCGTTCTTGGGATCTTGTTTTTCTTGTTCTTGGATAATTGAAGCTTGTTTTCATTATATTGTAAGAATGTCTTTTCTTTATTATGATTATGATCTTCTTCTCTTTCCATAAAATCATGATTAACTAACTTCCCACAACTAGGGTTGTGGGAGCCATGGCTAAAGTAGCGATATAGATTCCGGGTAGCGTCGGGTTCAATATTTATGATTGTCACGTTGTTAATCATTCATTCTTCACGTTTTCTAGTGGTTGCAAACATTAGAACATGCCTAGGTTTAATTTGCTTGAGTAAAGAAATTAAAACCGGGAAATTTGATTAACTACAAGGATTCGAGACTACCAACTCTCGTCTTATGATTAATGTTGTAACTAAATTAATCTACTTGATGTTTAGGATTGAAATATAAAAGCTCACCTTTTCAAGTTCGAGAGAATTGAAAAGGAAATTCGTCTATTTGGTTGAGAAACGTTTAGATGATACCATTAATTCAATCACATCGTGACATGCATATAAGAAAGAACCCGGCTAAGCCTTAAATCGGAATTGTTACAACGCCATGGTGAACACTTCCCTAGTTCTCTCTCATATTGATTTCACTCATACGTTATTAATTGTTTTTGTTCACGTTTTGATCACGCAAACCCCCCCCCCCTATTTACCGGATACTATCGACTACTAGTCATTTAATTCACAAATGACCTAATTTGCACCTTATTCCCTGTGGGATCGACCCCTACCTTTGTTGGGTTCTATATTTGCCAACGACCGCTTATGCTTCTTAATTGGAGGTGTAGTTTGGGCGTTATCAGGGTTCTCTTATCTAGGTGAACTAGAGTAGGTGCCCGCATGGACCGGTAGTTGGATCATGATAGATGGTATCAGAGCCTAGGTTACCGGTCTCCTAGTATAAGAGCAAAATATCGAATAGAGTTCTACGGATTGGTGTGTTGACGTCCACACCTCCTCTTTGGGAAGCTATGAATCATTCTAGGAAACATCTCTCTTCCTTCATTCTTTTTCGTGCGGTCCTTTCGCTTGCTTGTATGGGTTGAGTTCAATTGACATCTCTCGATCCCAATTGGTATCTTGATGAAGAAAAATGGGGGTCTTTGCACTCCGATTGTGATAAGGCAAACAAGAGAAATTGGAACCAGAAAGGTTCCAATTGGTATCTAGCCTGAGAGGTTGTGGTAAAACACGGATAACCGGCTAATGGTCATCCATGAATACGAATAGAAGGTGAATTTATGTGACTTAATTTTTGTTGTGGCCTGAAGTGAAAATGTTGTGTATTACTGTGTTTGTAAGACCTATTTGAATTGTGTGAACTTGGTTGCCTTGAAATGAACGATGAGTCTGAAGAGGTTCATAAGTTGAAGGTAGTGTGTCTTGGGTCTGTATATAGCTGTTAATTATATTGACTAAAATTGTATCACGTCTTGAAAAGTACTTATCGTTGGTTAAGATGATAAAGGAATGGAAATTGTGACCGTAGGGAAACTTCAGTTTCAAGACAGTCGAGACTTGGTTGGGAACCATGAGAACAAGGGAGTTATTCGTGTGTAATAGCGGGAAGGTATTGTTGGGAACAATTGTCCTTTTAAAATCTGTTGTGATTGGTAATTTTTTTGTGATTGATGCTGAGTTTTTATATATTCATTGCTAGGAATGGTCTTGGGGGTAGTCTAAGACCCTGGCGGGATCGACAGGATTAGACAATGATAACCGGGAAAGGGGAAGGGTACACTTGCTGAAAAATTCTATTTTTCTGGGCTGTCACCGTCGGGACTGCCATAGAGGAACTGTACCGCTATGGAGATCCCGCTATAGCAGAATTTTCATCGCTACAGCGATACCGCTATGGCCGAGTGACAACTGCCATAGTGGAAGGGTGTGAGGCAGAAACCTCACCCTATTTTCCCCTGTTTTTCATTCATTCCCGAAATGATTTTAAAGCAGGAATTAAACTACAAATTGCTAGGTAAAATAAGAAATCAACGATTTAACTATCATAGTGTGCATATAAGGGAAATTGTCTAAAACCAGCATCCATGTGCGATAATCAAAAAGGGGAAAAGGAAAGGGAAATATTGTCTAACACAAGCCCCAAACGGGGGCAACCAAAAAGTTGTAAATTGTTCGAAGGTAAAAGGGGGTGTCCTAAGCCTCATCATCGCTCAGGAAGGAAAACTCCTGCCTGTCCTCGGGCTCCAGGGTGGGAAGCTCTTGGCCCGGGGCAACACAATAGAACATGACCTTGATGGTCTTCCACATCCGGGCAAACATACAGTCCCGGGAGCGCCTTTTCTTCTTCTTCTCCTCTAACTCCCTTCGGAGTGCAGCAAAGTCCTGAGCAGTAGGGAGCGGGGTTGTACCTCCAGCGGCGGTGCCCTCCGTGAACCTATGGACCGCAACCAAGGTCTCCTCTAGCTGGGTGCTAGTGATCGAGGGATGAGGCTGGGGAGGGGCAGGAGTGTCATCATCATCATCATCGTCGGCGTCCTCAATCGGATGACTGCAACCTGCTTCGTCCACCTTTCTCTTCTTCTTGGAGACTACCTTCACTCGGACAGGGTCGAAGGGGTCATCCATAGCCACCTCCAAGTCATTATGGTCCTCAGGCACCCCAACCCGCCTGCACAATTCAGATACCAAGCTCGAAAGATAGGGGCCCTTCTTGTGACCCCCGTAGAATTCCTTCCACTCGGAGATGATTTTCTCCCCCACATTCATGATAATGCCTTGCACGGCACAAGCAATCACCAGGGCCCAAGCATAGGTCACGTCGATCTTGTTACCTAATGTGCGGATCCTTCAAGACACCAAGTTGAGCCACATCCTAGCCTCCGCATAAAAATAAGTACTAGTGACGCCCGCGGGGCTGACCCAGTAGACCTGATCCCTGCACGTATCTTCCACCAGAGTGTCCCTCAACCAAGGCATGTCCCAGAGCTGAAACTTAGCCTCGTAGGCTTCATTGGAGATGTGAGGCACTCCAAGCACCCCATTGATAGTCTGAGCGTCCACGGGGATGTCCACTCCTTGGATACAGATGGTGGGGTTGGGCTCATCCCAATAGACTGTAGAAAGAGTGGCATAGAACTACCGCACCCAGCCTGTCTGTGCGGGAGGAGGAGCTACCAACAAGGAATCCCAACCCAACTCTCTAACCTTGCGGTGAAGGCAACTGCTTTTCCGTCCACCCCTGTCAGCTTGTACCCTCTCTCATAACAAATGCCCAGTCTCCGGTAATCCAGGAACCTCTCCCGGCTAGCTTCGTCGGCGAAACGCTCATAGGAATACACGGGCAATAGTTGTCCTCCAGCCATTGGAAGTATAACCTATAATGTAGCGAGAAAATCATATTAGAACTCAATAAGGCATAAGGGGTTTAGAAAAGGGGGGATTTCTAAGTGTCAGCTTGGGAATCTACTAGTTCGCGGCATTCCGATCGTCCGCCATAGCAAAACTGCCATAGCAAAAAAATATCCGTCGTAGCGGAATTGTTATAGCGGAGCCCAACCGCTATAGCGGAATTCATCATCCCCGAAGCTTCAAGGGGTGCAACAATGGCACCCTTTTACCCAAAACTCTGTTTTTGACAATTCAAGTTCAGATCAGTGCTCCTAAAGAATTCTATTACTGTTTTCTATAAAATTTTGGGCATTATAACCCCTAAATTCCGTCCAAATCTCAACTTTTGTTCAAGAATAATCCTTCACCTCCCACCCCATTTTTGGCCAAAAATAGTGTAATCCTTATGCCCATAACGTATGGGAGGCATTGTAAATGTAAGGGAAACATCCATGCTTCAGAAATCCAACAAAAATCCAACCTAAGGTTCAAGTTCAAAACCCACTACAATGTATACCCCAAACCCTCATTTTCTACCAAAATCATGTCAAAATTCGTGTAAGGAAGTAAGGAAACGAGTAGAAATGAGTCTTACCTGGAAATTTCAACGTCGGGAGTGAGGTGATCAGGAGAGAATGCGGTATTTTCTTTGGAAGAAATATGGGGAGAATGGGGAAAGAAATCTGTTTCTCCCATATTTTGATCTGTAGTTAACCGTTATAGCAGTCGGTACTCCGCTATAGCGGGACCGCCATAGCGGAGTAATATCCGCTATAGAGGAGGTCGGTCGATTTCTTTTGTAAAATGAAAGGGTTCTCCCGGGTAATTTTAAATTCTTTTGCTCTGACATTATTCGAGACCCTGGATTCCGTGGGTACTCGGGAAGGTCACGTGTAAATTTTCTTAGGTAATTCAAAATTCTCTGAGGGAGTAGGATCATCTAATTTTCTTTGAATCGGTGCGACTAATTGAGGGAAGTTTGGTAATTCGTGTGGGTTCGTATATTACGCGGTCATTTAGGACAGTGAGGGTCCCCGACTAGTTTCTTTCGTTCTCTTGATTCTTGGGATCATTCGGGGATGAACGATGGGTAAATTGATATCTTTTGTAACAACCAGATTCGTCATTATTTTAGGAACCACGACGTCACAAGATTTTGAAAACGAATCAAATATTTTTTCGTATTAAGTAGGGTGACGTGAAAGAAAATTTTAGATTTTTGAAAATCATCCAGGCTGACGTCACTCTGCTATAGCGGTATTTTATCTGTTATGGCGGAAGGCCATCCGCTATAGTGGAATGACGGGAGGCTGTAGCCTCAGAACGAATTTTTAATTAAAGGTCTCTCCTCCTTAGTTGAGAAACATACGAGGGTTTCTCCAAAAATCCTCTTATGCTGCTCCAAGACTTGGGAACTATGAGGAGGAAGGATTATGGCTGAAGGGACACAGAAAAGCGGATTGCAGGACCATCATTCAGCCAAGAACGCCTTCACGGAGACAGAAACGCATCTTTGCAGATGCTTGACGCCCAGGTAGGCTAGGTTTTCACTTGAGTAGATAGACCTGTTTATATTCGTACTATGGTATAGTTGAAAGGGAGAATCCATGATTAGGCCTCGGGGCACGGAGTCTGGCAGATTCGGTGTTGGTTATGTGTGAACTAGGGATTGGTTGGTTGAAATGGTGGGTTGCTAATATGTATTTATGGGTTGTACGTGTTATCTTGATCTGGGAAATAATAGTATTTTGGGGACTGGGATGTCGGAAAGGTTCGGGGAACCAGGAAATGCTTGGGGCAACTACATGGGTAATAAAAATGGAGAAATTCCTAGGTAAGGTTTCGGGTGTATGAATAGGATAATAAGGAGTGGATAGATCACTAAGGTTAAGGGGTGATTTTTCCCATGTTGTAATTAACTCGAAAGGGTTCGGAAACAATGTAGTTATTAAGATGTGTTAATAAAAGGGGGAAATGAGACTTAGTCTCTGGACGGGTTAGGAATTGAGTTACATACCCGGGAACAAGGGTAGGTGATGGTTTGCTTCCTATATGATTTGTTTGTTTAAGTACTCTTATCTAAGTATTTGTATGAGATGCATTGCTTAGGGAATGATTAGAAATGTCTAATAGTCATGTTTAGCAGTCTGGTAAATTGAACGTTGTATTGTGCTTGTTGGTTTACAAGTTGATTGTTCATTTTTGTGACTGTGAATTGTTTGATTTTTGGTTGGCTTGGGTACCACGCCTGGTACAGGATAATACTAACGGTTGGCTCGGGTACCACACCTGGTATGAAATAATACTAACGGTTAGCTTGGGTACCACGCCTGCTACGGGATAATACTAACGGTTGGCTCGGGTACTACGCCTGGTACGGGTTTACTTTCTTGTATTTCTGCATCTTTATTTAATGATTCCCTGAGTGGACCGGGTTGTGAACTTGAATTATGATTGTGTATTTTGGTCCTTGAGAGGCCGGGTTATTATATTGGTTATTAGTTGGTCTTGGTGTAGACCGAGTTACTATGTTGGTTATTAATTTGATCTTGGTGTAGACCGGATTATTATGTTGGTTATTAGTTGGTCTTGGTGTAGACCGGATTATTATGTTGATTATCAGTTGATCTTGGTGTAGACCGGGTTTGCCATGTTAACACTTAGATGTGTTAGGAGGATGTGGGTGTGTAGTTGACTGAGGTAAAGGTTAAAGTGAGACTTGGGAAGTCTAGGTGACAAAGCGACTTGAGAAGTCTAGTTATGAGTGAGACTTGGGAAGTCCTAGATGTCAGGGTCAAGGCTAGGATGGTGGAGTTGGCAGCGAAAGGTTAGAAAGGTCGGTTTCGAAAGGGGGGATTGATAAAAGTGATGTTGAAAAGGGGTGAAGCATTTACCTTGTGCATTTTATCTTGATTTTTATATGATGGTAGGAGTGAATTCGGGTCAGTCGATGATACCAACCAGTACGTGTGTTTGTACTGATTCTACTCTTGCTATACCTTTTTGGGTATAGTCTAGTTGCATGGTTGGTGATGTTTCACAGGTTCAGGATTGCGGTGATCTTCCAGCAGCTCCTACTTCCTTCTATGGTGGGAGTTGTGTCCATCTTATGTCATAAGCTCATCTTGTAGAAGCTCTTGTACCAGCTTAGACTAGGTTCTAGAGAGGGCTGTTTCAAATTGTAAAAGGTGTTCCGCATTTTATTCTAAAAGATTTTCATGTATTTAAGAGACTTATTTCATGGTTTATTTCTTTTTCGCATTACATGTTGGTTCGGGTGGTAAGGGTTCTCCTATCTAGGTGGACTAGAGTAGGTGCCCGCATGGCCCGGTAGTTGGGTTGTGACAATAAAGGCTATTCTTTTAGTAAATAATATGGTCGAGTGACCATTATGTCTAATTATTTCATTTTTTTTCTATATATACGAAATTAGTCCATATTTATCAAAAGTAATACTAGTATTTTTTTTTGTTTACTAAATATAGCAGGAGTTTTATTTCAAAATACATACAAAACAAGCTTTCAATCGCGCTTAGGACCTCAAATTTCACAATTTCATGCATAAATTTTATATAAAATATGTATTTAACTGTATAAAGTTCATGATGATTTCTGAAAAAAAATAAAATTATGATATATTAAAAATACGAAGGGCCTTAGTGAAATGTCATTCGATTTTTATCCTTTTAAAATAAATGTCACATTAGACGAACTCATAATTTAATTATTTTTTAAATATTTTGGACTTGAAAATTAGCTAAAATTTTGATTATTAGTCTTTCTTTTGTTTGAACTATATATGAAATCCTAATATTTAGAAATTTAAAATCAACTAGAATCTTACTTTATTATAAATTATTTTCTTATTTAAACTATGTATTATAACTATGTCACAATTCAAAAAGCGAAGTCATGATGATACAAATTCTAATCTCATCGATGGATAAGCCAACTTCTATCCAACCGATTATATAATAAAAACGTGAAGTGTGAATAATTAAGAAGTGAAAAATAAATTCTTAAATCGGGCTTTCATAACTAAATATAAAAATACAAAATAATAAAGTCTATAACACCAAAATTTGGTGACATGAGTACACGCTTCTAGAATACAAGAATAAAATTGAAAGTACTATATTGTCTGAGAAAAGTAAAGACAGAAAATAATAAAGATAGGGAAGTTCGAGTACTGCGGAATAATCAAATAGTTATCTCCAAAATATTGATCAACTCCAATTGAAGCGATGATCATCTATCGCTAGTATTGGGCTCAGAACTGCACAACGGAGGTACAAAAAGCAAGAGTAAGTATAAAAGAACACGTGTACTCAACAGTATTGTTAACTGGCCCTTAAATGAAGTGATGACAAGGGTCAGTTCTATATTTTTCTTCTCAACACTTAGTCATGGTTTACCCTAAAAAAAAGTGCAGTTGAATTTGTAAGTGAAGTTTAGACGATAAGAGGTTCAAATTCAGTTGTGTGTAGCAAAATAAAATATAATGCTAAAAAGTAAAGAATAAATAGTTAAGCAATTGAAATGTCAAGGTCGATGTAGCCTGAGCTTGGAGAAGCTGGATGATTCGTATGGATGGATCGCAGCCAACGAAGGTTTATCAAGCGAAGTTGAAATTGAAATAACAGTAAATTTGATAATATAGAGCTAATAGATAGTAAAAGAAATATGCTTTAATTCAGATAGTGAATTGTGTATTTTATTATGATGATTATATGGCTTTATCTAGGGGTCAGTAATAGCACTTAAAATATGCTAATGTTTATTTACTTTTTATTAATTATCTAATATTTTTTCTCATTAATTCTCTATTTTCACGGGTAAAATGCACTTCTTGAAGAAAAATTAAACTTATAAAGGAAGCATGACAAAATGAGAAGTTTCGGCCGAGTAAATTAAGGCTAGGAAAGAAAAAATTGTAAATCGCATCGAGTTCAAAATGTGTTACTCGACAACGAGCTAGAAAAAAATGAAAAGCTACAACGAACTGAAATTGAATCTACAAAAATAAAATGCTTATAAAAAATAATTCAGAACCAAAAGAGAAAAGAAGGATTTAGAAGGAAAAGATTTATAATTTTCTTTTGACTCTTGTTGGCTTGTGGTTATTGGCTGAGAGAGCCAAAAAAAAAAGTTCACTTTTCCTTTATTTAACAAAGAATGTAAAATATTTTTAGAGGAGATAAACTTTGTATCAGAAAGCTAAAAGAAATTGAAAGGCTATCAAAGTGCAGTAATTATACCTATATATATATATATGGATTTTACACCATCTGTTTACAAACGCTTTATTGTTTTGATTCTATCAACTGTTTACACTTATTCCTATCAACTGTTTACAATTTATAAGTGTTTACAATTTATATTATATATTTAAACGTTTTAAATTTTATATTGGTATCAGAGCCGTTAATCCAAAGACCATATGAAACATCCACCTAGTTATTATCAGAAATTTTTTGGACAACCAATTCTATTTCTTATACTTAAAATAGTTAATTTAAATCCAGATTTTAACCAAGACGTACAACAGATTATACTAGAAAGACTTATTAGTTCTATTGAAGACTTCTGGCCCTAGCGATATATAAAGATAATCGATATATATGAGAAAAGATTATTACTCTAGACTATCAGCAATTATACAGAAGAGATTATTCTATAATAGACAACACCTAAAGGGCTAGCACTACTAGATGCACTTTCAGATGGCTAGCACTACTAGATGCACTTTCCATTAATTCTTTCTGACTTATTATTGTATCATTTTCACTTTCTTCGTCATATTGTTTCTGAAACTTGGTTGTTGACCACATGGAATTTTTGTATCCATTGTTGTCTGTTCTTAACTCACATTTTCTAAAATGTTCTTTCATTTCTATTAAACCTAAACTTCCAGTCTTACATGCTTTGCATCTGAACTTCTTATCTGTGTCTAATTTATGCATTTCTTCTGCTTTTAGTATTACTTTGTCTACTTCAAATTCTTCTTCTAGTATTAATTCTATATTCATACATTCATTATTTTCTATTTCTTCATCTACTTCCTTTTGATCTGTATATTTATAATCTGTAAATCTAATAGAAGTCTGTCCTTTATTGTTTGTGTACATTATGAGATCGTTAGGTTTTAAAGTTTCTTTTTTATTAAAATTTTCTAAATTCCATTCTAATCCTGCATATTCTTCGGGGTCTATTTTTAAAGGCTTCATTAATTTTATTCCCTTGTTTCCCATTAAGCTTACTACATCTTCTACCTTTAATTTAAACTTAGTACTACTGCTAGTAGCTATTTTTCCTATAAATCCTACACATGCTAAAATATTATTTCCGCTATTCATATCTTCATATCCTTTGGTTTGAATTCCTATTTTTATGTGTTTACCAAATTCTGATGAGTTTATTAAATAGTCTGGACTACAATAGAAAATTCCTCCATTGTTGGACATGTCTACTTCTGTGAGTCCTATTATTGATTTCTTAGAGTCTACCCATCTATCATCGTATAAAGTTATTAAAACTTTTGTTCCTAGATTTTTCCTAGTTAGTCCTTTTAGACCTATTATGATTAATCCCATGTGCATGAGATTCATGTTACATTTGGTTATTTCTTTTAAAGATTCTTTACTTATTAAATTTATACTACTAGTATTTTTTCCTATTACACATAATTGTTCTTCTCTATAATGTCTATATAGTTGTGCTTGGTTTGTAAAAATTCCTGTATTATAAAGTATTTTTGGACTTAACAAATTTAACCTATTGTTCTGAAAAATTTGTATATCTTTATCTACGTCTATTACTTCGTCTAACTGTTGTTTAGTATCTCTTTTTGGAGCATTCATAATTTTTGCTAATAAATTATTTCCTAAACTGTCTTGTGAGAAACTTGGTCTTGGTCTTTCTGTGATGGTTCTAGACCTACCTGAGAAAAATTCCATGGCTGTTTCTTTTTAACTATTTTTTGTTTTTCTTTTTGAGGAGTTAATTCTATCTTTTTTAATTGGTCTACTAATTTATCTATGTTTTCGTCTAGACTGGGTTGTTTATCTTTTATCAGTTTTTCTAAATTTTTATTAATTTCTAGTAAAAGAAGTATAATTGTATTATTTTGTTTTATTATTATTTGATCTGTTCTGGCCGGGGGTGAATAGTCTGATAGTCCTTCTGGACTAGATTGTATTTCTTCTGATTTCTTTATAATTTTTTGGTATATAGGGTCGTTCATGAACTAAGACAAGGTTATTGCCTTTAGCTGTTCTATTTCCTTTTTTAATTCTTTTATATCTTTTCCTAGATTGTAATTACTTTCTTTTGGAATTAAATTTTTTATCCTTTTTTCTGTTTCAGTTTGTTGATTTTTTAAGAATTCTAAGTTTGAGTCTAATCTTTCTAATAATTTATTATTATTTTCTTGCAGTTGTTTAATAGTTTGTATAGTATTTATTATCTCCGAGATATCTTTCTGAACAGTTTCACCTAAATTTATTATTAAATCTGTAATAGTATTTAGATATTGATCTTCTCCGTGTAACAAGTGTTCTCCGCAGTTAAAATTACACCTTATTAGAGAATTGTCTTTTAGTCTCCTATATTTCTTTTCTGGGGTTAATTTTAAATCTAAATATTCTAATCTCTTTAAATTATCTATGGTGTCTTTATCAAATTATTCTATCCTAGAGTAGTGGGTTTATAGTATTTATTAAAATTTTGTATTCTTTGGTTATAGGCCTGTATATCATTAATAATTCCTCTTACTTCCCACTTTAATGCATTTATATACTCGTTATTATTTATATTTCTTTCAAGATGAAAATTTTGTGGTCTAAAGAAATCTTTTTCGTATATATCTATATATGCTTCTATAGCTTGTTCTGCTCTTTGTAATCTTCTTTTTTCTTTAATATCTCTATATAATATGAAATAATCTCGTCTTATCTTTTTAGCAAATGGGAGATTTCTCATAGAAGGTTTTTTCTAGAATTCTATTATAATTGTGTTAATTGTAACTTATTTCTAGATAAAAGATGTCTAATTAATCGTCTTTCTATAATTCGAGCTAAAAACAGAGTATCCCTTAAATCTTTCCTAGAACTTCTTATTTGTAATTCTTTGTCTGTTGATAATCTATCTGCTTTAAAATATAACGCTAATAAATCTTTCTTATCCTTTCTATATTTCTGTGTATTCTTAAGCGGTCTTCTCATCTACTATCCTAAAGGATTATAATAATAACAATTCTTTTTAATATTCCTAATACTAGTTCTTAGTTCTTCTATTTCTAATTTTACCTGTGCTAACAACTCTTTATTTTGTTTATAGGATAATCTAGTATTTTTCCTAAGATTTGGTATAGGATGTCTACAATTTTTAGTTAACACCAGTCTTACCCTTAAACCAAATATATGGTTTTTTAAAGCTTCTTTTTGTCTCTAGTTTTAAAAATACTTGTGATGAATTTTATAAGCCTTCATACAAATTAGATAAAATATGGACCAGAGTTTTAAATATTAGAGTAGACTTTGTATTAGGATTAGATTTTTTATTACAAAACAATGGAAGTTGTCTTTTAACTAGAGACGGAATAATTTTATCTAAAAACATCACCCAAACAGCTGTAACTACAAAACATACACCTACCAGGATTAGATACATTAAAAATAAAATAGAACAAAAAGAGCTACCAACAACAACAAATTGTGAGAAAGGAAAAGACTGCCAATGTGATCATTGTGACACAATACATATACAAGAAGAAATACATGAAATAATAGATATGGAAAAAATAGAAAAAGATTATTCTTTAATAGAAATTGATACAGAATTTTACAATTTCAGTAAAGGAATAAAACAAATAGGGATAATTAATGATCAGAAAGACTTAGAAAAAATAATACAAATCCTAGATGAACTAGAAATAATTGGAGAAAAACCTCTGAAACATTGGGAGTCCAATAAGATAACCTGCAAATTAGATATAATTAATCCAGAGTATATAGTAAAAACAGCCTCAATAGAAGCCACAAACCAAGATATAATAGATTTTGAAACACAGATTAAAGAATTATTAGAGTTAGGAGTAATAAGAAGATCTAGATCAAAACATAGGTCAGCAGCTTTTATGGTAAGAAATCATGCAGAAATACTAAGAGGAAAAGCAAGAATGGTAATAAATTATAAAAGATTAAATGACAATACTAGAATGGATGGATACAAATTACCAGACAGAACAGAGTTAATTAATAGAATACAAGGAAGAACTTGTTTTAGTAAATTAGACTGTAAGTCAGGATATTGGCAAGTAAAAATGCATGAAGACAGCATAGACTGGACAGCATTCACTTGTCCTGAAGGACATTTCGAATGGTTAGTAATGCCGTTTGGATTAAAAACTGCACCTCCTATTTTTCAGAGAAAAATGGATAATATTTTTAGAGAGCTTAAGAATTTTGTAATAGTATACGTGGATGATATTCTAATTTTCAGTAATACTATGAAAGAACATTTAGGACATCTACAACTTGTTTTTAGACTATTAGTAAATCATGGAATCATAATAAGTAAAAAGAAAATAGACTTATGCAAAACCCAGATTAACTTTTTAGGAATAATAATAGGGGAAGGAAAAATAAAGTTACAATCGCATATAGCAAAGAAAATACTAGATATGCCAGACAAATTAGATAAAACAAAAGAATTGCAAATTTTTTTAGGAATACTTAACTACGCAAGGAATTTCATAAAAGACTTAGGAAAAATAGCAGGACCATTATATTCCAAAACAGGATCCACTGGTCAAAAGACTTTCAACACAGAAGATATAAAACTAGTCCAGACTTTAAAGCATATGGTTAAAAACATTCCAGATTTGGTTATGCCTTTAGAAACAGACTATTTGATAGTAGAAATAGATGGAAGTTTTGAAGGATGGGGAGCCGTTCTTAAAACTCGAAAAAACAAATACAGCGATAAAAAAGAAGAAAGAATTTGTGCATATCAAAGCGGTAAGTACAAGGAAAAAGGTAATATGAGTAGTATAGACGCAGAAATTCTAGCTGTAATCTACGGATTAAATGTTTTTAGAATATACATTCTAAATAAACCAGAAGTTTTAGTAAGAACAGACTGTGAAGCAATAGTAAAATTTTATCAAAAAATAAACGAGAAAGCCAGCAGTAAGAGAAGATGGTTAAATTTTTTAGACGTCACTTCAGTATACACTCTAGTGTTAGAACACATTAAAGGAAAAGAGAATAATTTAGCAGATCAGTTAAGCAGACTTATGATAAAATGAGTTAAACTAACTTTCTATTTGTTTAGTATGTATGCAGGAAAAGACAAGGGAAAGGAGGAAGCTTCCCCTTCCGCAGACAAATATTTACAGACTTTACTAAGAACTACTCAGTTCAAAGCACAGACTAAAACGGAGACACAAAAGTTAGAAAGACTCTTTTTTGGTAAACAGAATCTAATATGTTATCCAGAATGCAACTTGAATTTCAGGGTGCAAGGAGGAACGAGCATAGACAAACCTCAAAGGTGTTTGATAGACAACCTATGGATAGCATTTGGAAAGACTCCAAAAGATCATGGATACTTTATTTCGGTTTTAAATGCTTTATGCGCATATTTTACAGACAAAAATCAAGACAAAAAATTTAAATTTTATACAGTAATACAAGGGAAAAAACCAGGTGTTTTCCAAACTTGGATTGATGTAGTGGATAGCATAAGAAATGTTCAGACTCCTTTATTTAAAGGATTTAATGATCTAAATGAAGCACTAGACTATGCTAGAGGAAACTTAGGACCAAACTTCTTTATTTCCCCTTCTCTTAAACAGAATAAACTAGCTCCACAATACAATATCAGTAGAGACACAGATAAAATAATTTTTTGTGACCATTGTGCATCCATGACAGATGCCTTCAAAAGAGTAAATAGAAAAAATGAAGAACTACTACAAGAAAAAGACAAAATGGAAGAACATATCAAAATCCTCCAAGAAAGAATTAGAGTTCTACATTTTGAAATTAGTCAGACTCATTCTCCCATTCATACTCCACAAAAGAGTTTTCCATCTCAGAAAATGGATGAGAAGGGTGTGCGTTCCCCACTGAATGCAGAGAAATCTACTATACCAGATATGGGTATAGCTAGTCCAGTTCAAACGGTAACTGGTAAAGACAAATCAAATCCGTTAAGGGCTGACACTTTGCCAAAAAGTGTAAGAATACTTCCAGACAGTTTTAACATAGCCTTCTTCGACTAAGACGAAAAATAGAACAAGAGGAACAGGGATAAGTTTAAGAAAAAACAAAGGTAAAAAAATAGAGGAAATTCTCAACAACACAGTGAAGAAATTTCTGAAAGAAAAAACTAAAAGAGTGATTATTGAAAATCCAAGACCAGAATCACCGAAGTCAGAAAGCAGTAGCTATAATGCAGGTATGGATCCTACTATGGAACAATTCGCACAAGATCCTAATGAAGACGAAGACTCAGGCATGAGTTTCGACACTATAGCAGAACACAACTTGGACACATAATCAACAAAGACCGCTTAAGAATACACAGAAATATAGAAAGGATAAGAAAGATTTATTAGCGTTATATTTTAAAGCAGATAGATTATCAACAGACAAAGAATTACAAATAAGAAGTTCTAGGAAAGATTTAAGGGATACTCTGTTTTTAGCTCGAATTATAGAAAGACGATTAATTAGACATCTTTTATCTAGAAATAAGTTACAATTAACACAATTATAATAGAATTCTAGAAAAAACCTTCTATGAGAAATCTCCCATTTGCTAAAAAGATAAGACGAGATTATTTCATATTATATAGAGATATTAAAGAAAAAAGAAGATTACAAAGAGCAGAACAAGCTATAGAAGCATATATAGATATATACGAAAAAGATTTCTTTAGACCACAAAATTTTCATCTTGAAAGAAATATAAATAATAACGAGTATATAAATGCATTAAAGTGGGAAGTAAGAGGAATTATTAATGATATACAGGCCTATAACCAAAGAATACAAAATTTTAATAAATACTATAAACCCACTACTCTAGGATAGAATAATTTGATAAAGACACCATAGATAATTTAAAGAGATTAGAATATTTAGATTTAAAATTAACCCCAGAAAAGAAATATAGGAGACTAAAAGACAATTCTCTAATAAGGTGTAATTTTAACTGCGGAGAACACTTGTTACACGGAGAAGATCAATATCTAAATACTATTACAGATTTAATAATAAATTTAGGTGAAACTGTTCAGAAAGATATCTCGGAGATAATAAATACTATACAAACTATTAAACAACTGCAAGAAAATAATAATAAATTATTAGAAAGATTAGACTCAAACTTAGAATTCTTAAAAAATCAACAAACTGAAACAGAAAAAAGGATAAAAAATTTAATTCCAAAAGAAAGTAATTACAATCTAGGAAAAGATATAAAAGAATTAAAAAAGGAAATAGAACAGCTAAAGGCAATAACCTTGTCTTAGTTCATGAACGACCCTATATACCAAAAAATTATAAAGAAATCAGAAGAAATACAATCTAGTCCAGAAGGACTATCAGACTATTCACCCCCGGCCAGAACAGATCAAATAATAATAAAACAAAATAATACAATTATACTTCTTTTACTAGAAATTAATAAAAATTTAGAAAAACTGATAAAAGATAAACAACCCAGTCTAGACGAAAACATAGATAAATTAGTAGACCAATTAAAAAAGATAGAATTAACTCCTCAAAAAGAAAAACAAAAAAATAGTTAAAAAGAAACAGCCATGGAATTTTTCTCAGGTAGGTCTAGAACCATCACAGAAAGACCAAGACCAAGTTTCTCACAAGACAGTTTAGGAAATAATTTATTAGCAAAAATTATGAATGCTCCAAAAAGAGATACTAAACAACAGTTAGACGAAGTAATAGACGTAGATAAAGATATACAAATTTTTCAGAACAATAGGTTAAATTTGTTAAGTCCAAAAATACTTTATAATACAGGAATTTTTACAAACCAAGCACAACTATATAGACATTATAGAGAAGAACAATTATGTGTAATAGGAAAAAATACTAGTAGTATAAATTTAATAAGTAAAGAATCTTTAAAAGAAATAACCAAATGTAACATGAATCTCATGCACATGGGATTAATCATAATAGGTCTAAAAGGACTAACTAGGAAAAATCTAGGAACAAAAGTTTTAATAACTTTATACGATGATAGATGGGTAGACTCTAAGAAATCAATAATAGGACTCACAGAAGTAGACATGTCCAACAATGGAGGAATTTTCTATTGTAGTCCAGACTATTTAATAAACTCATCAGAATTTGGTAAACACATAAAAATAGGAATTCAAACCAAAGGATATGAAGATATGAATAGCGGAAATAATATTTTAGCATGTGTAGAATTTATAGGAAAAATAGCTACTAGCAGTAGTACTAAGTTTAAATTAAAGGTAGAAATGTAGTAAGCTTAATGGGAAACAAGGGAATAAAATTAATGAAGCCTTTAAAAATAGACCCCGAAGAATATGCAGGATTAGAATGGAATTTAGAAAATTTTAATAAAAAAGAAACTTTAAAACCTAACGATCTCATAATGTACACAAACAATAAAGGACAGACTTCTATTAGATTTACAGATTATAAATATACAGATCAAAAGGAAGTAGATGAAGAAATAGAAAATAATGAATGTATGAATATAGAATTAATACTAGAAGAAGAATTTGAAGTAGACAAAGTAATACTAAAAGCAGAAGAAATGCATAAATTAGACACAGATAAGAAGTTCAGATGCAAAGCATGTAAGACTGGAAGTTTAGGTTTAATAGAAATGAAAGAACATTTTAGAAAATGTGAGTTAAGAACAGACAACAATGGATATAAAAATTCCATGTGGTCAACAACCAAGTTTCAGAAACAATATGACGAAGAAAGTGAAAATGATACAATAATAAGTCAGAAAGAATTAATGGAAAGTGCATCTAGTAGTGCTAGCCCTTTCCAAAAAACAACCTCTATGAATAGAATAGATAACTATACTGCAGGAAATTTACCAAGACATAGAGTATATAGAACAACCCCAGATGAAAATACAGAAAAAATACGACCTATAGGGAAAAGAATGCCAATAGAAGAACCTATTAGACTCCAAGAAGGAGGCAATAGAGGAAAAATACTAAATATAGCGGCCCATGATCCACAAATGTGGAATTCAGTATTAGATATATGGAAAGGAATAATAGTAGCAGACTACATACAATCTAACCAAGAGACAGATGCAGAAGCCATGTATAGGTACATGGAAACATTTTTAGGAGAATCTACGAAAGGAGTATGGGAAGCCTATAAATTAGAATTCCCAGAAGAATTCCAAGGATTAGTAGACATGGGGGCAAACCCATATAATTTTGCAAATAAAATACACGTTTTATTAACAGGAGAAGATCCGAATAGCGGATTAATAACGCTACAAAGAAATGCGTTAATAAAATTAGAACAATTAAGTATAAGCAGTTGGTTCCAGATAAAAGAATTTCTAACAGACTATTATTATTATTGTACAATTAGTGGAAATACTTTTGATCAAAATTTAGGAAAAAAATTATTTAATAAACTTCCCGGAGCATTAGGCAGGGAAATAGAAGAAAGATGGAACAGACAAGACGGGATATTACAAAATCCAAATACAAAATGGACCATCGGTCAAAGAACCCAACATGTGATGAATATATTACAAGAAAAATGTACTAACATACAAATACAAAAACAATTAAAACAAAGTGAGACAAATTTTTGTAAAAGTATATATACTACACAAATTTATGATAATAATCCACAACAGAAAAAACATAGGAAGTATAAGAAAGTTTCTTATTATCCAAAGAAATATTATTTAAGAAAATCAAGGGCAAAAAAGCCATACCTAGACAAAAATAGACATATAAGGAAATTTGATGGAAAAAGAAACTATAAAAATAGACTAGAATGCTTTACATGTGGAAGTATAGATCATCTAGCTAATACATGTCCTAAAAGAAATAATAGTAGGACAAGAAACGCACAACTAGTAGAAGAATTTAATGAGACTTTAATAAATGTAGACGAATACATGTCAGATAGTGAAAGTATATACTCCGTAATTAGTATAGACCCAAATGAAGAACAAAGGCAGAATTCCTCAGACTCAGAAGGAGAGGAGCTAATAAATGAATTAGGATTAGGAAAATTAGACAAGATAAACCTAAGAGATTTAGACACCTATGATTTAGTCAACATAAAAGTAGATTGTGAACATAATTTTGAAAAAGGGAAAGGACTAGATAGTAACCAATGTTATATATGTCGTTGGTACCCAAGTAAAGATAAAAGACTAAAATGTAAAAAATGTTACATTGTAGGATGTATTAATTGTATAGAAAAAATTTTAGAGACAAGAAGTTTTTCAGAACATATAGACATAAAAGAATCTGTAACAGAAATAAAAATATTAAATCTAGAAGACAAAATAGAGAAAATAGAAAATAGATTAAGAAAACTAGAAAGAGGTAAAGAAATAATCATGAAAGAAGAATTAATGAATACTAATACCAATATCAATCAACGAAATAAAAACTTTGAAGGATTAATTTGTAATGAAGATAAAAAGATGAGTACTATTAAAGTACTAGTAAGAATAAAAATACAAAACTATGAAGTAGAGACATTAGCTTTGGTAGACTCAGGATGTACCAAGAGTATTATAAATGAAAGAATAATACCCACAGACTTAATTAAAAAGTTGCCAGAAACCCAAATATCAATGCAAATGGATGGAACATACAATACCTATTCACATTATGTGGGTCTTCTCATCTACTATCCTAAAGGATTATAATAATAACAATTCTTTTTAATATTCCTAATACTAGTTCTTAGTTCTTCTATTTCTAATTTTACCTGTGCTAACAGCTCTTTATTTTGTTTATAGGATAATATAGTATTTTTCCTAAGATTTGGTATAGGATGTCTACAATTTTTAGTTAACACCAGTCTTACCCTTAAACCAAATATATGGTTTTTTAAAGCTTCTTTTTGTCTCTTACACACCTTTAGGTGTTGTCTATTATAGAATAATCTCTTCTGTATAATTGCTAATAGTCTAGAGTAATAATCTTTTCTCATATATATCGATTATCTTTATATATCGCTAGGGCCAGAAGTCTTCAATAGAACTAATAAGTCTTTCTAGTATAATCTGTTGTACGTCTTGGTTAAAATCTGGATTTAAATTAACTATTTTAAGTATAAGAAATAGAATTGGTTGTCCAAAAAATTTCTGATAATAACTAGGTGGATGTTTCATATGGTCTTTGGATTAACGGCTCTAATACCAATATAAAATTTAAAACGTTTAAATATATAATATAAATTGTAAACACTTATAAATTGTAAACAGTTGATAGGAATAAGTGTAAATAGTTGATAGAATCAAAACAATAAAGCATTTGTAAACAGTTGGTGTAAAATCCTACTTAGTACTCCCTCCTCCTTAATCTATAGACACATCGATATTCTGCAAGAATTATTATCTAAGTATTCTCCCGGAAAATTAAAAATATTTACTTTTTTTTTTTTTTTTTTTTTTTAAACGGATCGGAAACCGGGCGGTAATCCGCCATAGTCAATGATCTAGTTTTATCATTTATTATTTATCCTGTTCATGTCTTTTTCTTAACCTATGTCCTTTGATTATTTATCCTGTTCATCTCTTTCTCTTAGCCTAAGTTCTTATCAGCGGTTTCTTTAACCCCACCCCGGGAGACAACAGCGGTAAGTACAAGGAAAAAGGTAATATGAGTAGTATAGACGCAGAAATTCTGCCATGGAATTTTTCTCAGGTAGGTCTAGAACCATCACAGAAAGACCATAATCTCTTCTGTATAATTGCTGATAGTCTAGAGTAATAATCTTTTCTCATATATATCGATTATCTTTATATATCGCTAGGGCCAGAAGTCTTCAATAGAACTTATAGGCTTCATTAATTTTATTCCCTTGTTTCCCATTAAGCTATATATATATATATATATATATATATATATATATATATATATATATTACTACTACTATATATATATAAGAGGCTAGAAGCATGCAACACTTGGACGATATGCTTGCTTCTAACTAGGGACGTTTTCGATATTCAATAATTTGAAAGCTTTAAGAAGCTTGTACCAACTTGCATTTATAAACATACATATTTATTACTAGACAATAAAATCACCTTATTTTGAGTTAATTACCAAAATATCACTAAAGGCAAGTCGCTTTTTCTTTACTTGTGGGTCCCTATTAGCGGCTATCTCTTGCAAATTTATTTGGTTTATCTTTTAAAATTGTAGCCTCATTTACCACCTTCAAAATAATATCCATATTTTAATTTATTTATCTGATTTTGATTTTGTACTGCTATAAATCATAATAATTAATAATTTAAAATATGTAAAATCATATAAAAACTTGATTGACTCTCTAATTTTATTTGTGTCACATAAATTATGACAAAAAGAGTAACACATATTATTTAAAATGACATAAAAGATATTATAAATCACAATAATTAAACTTAAAATATTTTTAAAATATAAAAAAAGTTTGATTAACTCTCCAAATTTCATCTGTGCAGCATAAATTTGAATTGAAAAAATAACATATATTATTAACATTATTTATTAATGCTCACCGTTGTGCACTATATTACACTATCTTTTAAATTCTTATCATGTGCAAAAAATAAATTAATTCTTTAGCAATTGAAAATAGGATCGATCTAATTAATTAAATTGAGATAAAAATCATGCAAATTACTTGCTACAATTTATCATTTATTATTATATCAATTTTTATTCGTAAAAAGAATTTGATGTAATTAATATGTTATAGTATTAAATATGATATCCGAAAGGGGTTATCTTTAAGCATAACAAACAGCTGGTACCCTTCTTGTAATCATTTTATAATTTATTAAATTATATATCTGAAAAGAATATAATTTATGAATTATAAGAATTAATTATATTCGAAAGATATAATTAATTCATTTAATAATTCGTATCTCCAATGAACTAACGAGTAAAGTTACTATTTTCAATATCTTCTTTATTAAGTGAATTTTCAGTCACGATATTTTTATTTTTCATAGGGATCGTTGAAAGAAAATTCGTTATTTTAAGGTAGTAATCTAAGTAAGAGTATCAAATATTTTTTAACAGAGAAAAAAAAAAATACTAGGTGATTCTTCTCATATATTCTAGCCTACTTGGTACCTGTTGCTGGTGGCAGGTGACAGGTATTCCATGAAATTAGTTAAGGTGAGCGAAAGTTGAACCCGACAGTGGTAATAAAAAAGAAAGAAAGTAAGAGTATCAAATATTTCAATCTTTGTGGGTTCGACATCTTTCTATACTATAATTTAACACGGTGCGAGTTGAAAATATATATACGCCAGTAACTCGTCAAGTTTTTGATGTCGTTACTAGAAATTGGTGATATTTTGGTAGAATCGATTTTTGGTGCATGACTCGCTCCTCTTTCGAGAAGTTAGTCAATCTTGATTCTGAAATAAATAAAACTTTGAGATGATCGAAAAAACTCTTCACAGAATACGATCACAGTCTCAGCATACCTCAAGACAATATGGAAGAAAATCAAGGACTACTCACTAACATGAGAAACAATCTAGAACAAAGATTAGATGCAACAGAAGATGAAAACCAGAATGTGAAAGTCCACAACCAGGCTTACACAGGTAAAGAATCTAGTGTAAGGCGTTCTTCAGTAACAACTCGTAATTTAAAAATCAAGTCGGCCTTAATTCAAATGATTCAAATTACATGTCAATTCAATGGACTCTCACAAGAAAATCCTAATGCTTATTTGGACGATTTCATGAAAATTTTGAATACTTTTAGAAATAGTGAAATCTTAGATGACGCTATTAGACTAGGCTTATTCCCTTTATAATTTAGGGGAGATGCAAGAGCTTGGCCGAAGAACCCACCAACAGGTTCCATTCAAACATGGGAAGATATGACTCAAAAATATTTGAACAAATACTTTCTACCTGCAAAGACTACTAGATTGAGACAAAAAATTAATAACTTCTCTCAAATCGATGCAGAATCAGTTTATGAGGCGTAGAAAAGATTTGAAGGACTTTTGAGGAAATGTTCACATCATGGTGTACCATATTGGCAACATCTAATCACCTTTTACAACAGAATAACACCTGCCTCAAGATAAGGGTGGGCATAAAAATAGAAGAATCAAAAAATTGAACCGAACCAAATTAGTTTGGTTTTTCAGTTTTGATTCTTTGATTCTTCGATTCAATTTTAATTATTTTTTCGATACTTCGATTCGGTATTTGATTTAATGGTATCGAAGAACTAAATTTTTATTAATTAGTTTTTAAAAAATATTTATATTACATTTAATTTATAATTTTAATATAGCAATGCTTAATTCTTGTGTTGATGTTATTGATAAACATGTGATATTTTTCTAGTGCCTAGTCTTTGACAGTTTGTTATGTTCCAGCAGCTTCTTCTACAAATGAAAAAGAGAGTGATATGGGGTGGATAAATTGTTATATATGCTCGCCATTTTTGAGGCAGTAGTAACATTTACTCATGATTTTGGCATAACAGGCAGCAGCTATATGTGCTCGCCATTTCTCAGTGTGTATGCATTTTGATTTTGTTATGCATGCCCTTTCCAATTGTTAGAACAATTTTGATAATTTGTTCTCATTTTATTTTTTAATTACACTGAAAAATCCGATTAAAAACACCGAATTAAATCGAATCAAAGTTCAAAAAACAGAACCGAACCAAATCAGTTTGATTCGGTGTTCGTTGTACATTTTTGTTAAACTGAACGAAGAATCGAATAGAACTTTGACAAAATTGAACCAAAGAACCAAACGTTCACCCCTCTCAAGAAGCATTGTAGATATAGCTGCAGGAGGATCCATCATGAACAACAACCGAAGAATTTTATTTAATGGTATATGCTAAAATTAATATTGTTAATTTCAACATTTCCTATTTTATAGCTCAACTTTTTAAATGTATAGAAGTTCTATAATAATCATAAGAGACAAACGTGCAACACACATTTTGAGGGATTAGTGATGACGTAAAAGCTTATATGCATGACACATGTCTCTCATTCATTTGTTTTGCGTAAATGAAATGATACACATTTTATTTCAGAACGTGTAAGCACATTTAGCACACTTCTACCAATTACTTCCTCCAATCCAAAATAATTGATATTTTAACTTCTAAAAGTTAAGTTCAAAATATTGATGTTCCACAAAATAAAAAAGGTATTTAATTTTTGAGAAAATACATAAAGTCACCCCTAAAGTTGGACGTGATTTGTAAGTAGACACTTTAAGTTTGTCGGGGTCCTATTATCCCACAAAACTTGTTAAGACCATTATAAATACCCCTTTTGACTCATTTTTTCATCAGTTTTGAACTCAATAATAGCGCGTGGATACACTTTCGTTTAATATATTATTTTCTCTTTAATTTATTTAACCCATTTAATAAAAATTGGGTTAAAACTGACCCGCTTCACTTTAGACCCATCCCATCGTCATCTTCCATGGAACACACCCACTTTTTCTTCTTCTTTTTTCCTGTTTATCTTCTTGCTTTTCTTTTCCTCTTATCTTCTTCCTTCATAATTTCTTAAATCTCTTCCTTCTTGAGACTATTTCTTGATACTTAATTGTTCTGTCTATTTTTAACTTTTACTTTTTTTGTTGGAGTTATTATCTATTCTTTTTTAGTTAAGAACTACAAGATCTCATTTTAATGGAGTTTCGGTTACTGTAGCAATTTTAATTTTCAAATTAAAATTTGTACTTGGCTATTATAATAATATAGATAACTTGATTTCATAAATTTTAAACAAAATAAGAAGAAATTAAAGATAATACATGAAAATTTCTTATCTTTTTAATTTGACTTAGTTGAGGAGGAGCCAATTTCAAAACTCTAACAAGCTTCTCCAACGGCGTTAATGGAGAATTGGGGAAGAAGAGAAGATGGGTTGATTTGTAAAACATTAATTATTACACGTGGCATTTTTTAATTGGTTTGTGGGGGGTTATTATTCATTTCACGCGCCTCTGTTGCGTGAGAACACGGCTGGTGAGAAAATGGATCAAAGGGGATATTTATAATGGTCTTAACAAGTTTTGTGGGGTAATAGGACCCCCGCAAACTTAAAGTGTCTACTTACAAATCACGTCCAACTTTAGGGGGGACTTTATGCATTTTCTCTTAATTTTTCTTACTAAATTTACCCTTAATATATTCTTATTTCAATGTACACATTTAATGACAATTATGTCAATCTAAAAAGAAAAGAAAATTACAATTAAGGATATTTTAGTCAAAAATCCTATTAACTTTTAAGAGCAAGTGAAATTCATAATTCAGGTACCCAAGTCTAGAATATCAATTATTTTGGACCGGAGAGAGGAGTACTCTTTTTGTCCAAATTTATATATGCGACACTTTTCATTTTTGAGAGTCAAACTATGTAAACTTTAATAAATATTTTACAATATTATTTTTCATCATATTAACATAAAAGAAATGAAACTTATATAGAGGTGACAATGGGGCAGTGCGGTTGTGGGGCGGGGCGGGTCAAAATTAAAAAATACAAATTCTATGTGGGGCGGGTGTAAATTAAAAAATACAAATTCTATGTGGGGCGGGTGTAAATTAAAAAATACAAATTCTATGTGGGGCGGGTGTGGACAGTGGCGGACCCAGGATTTAAGGATAATGGGTGCCTAATTTTCTTAAAGCTTTAAAAAACTTAAAAGAAGGCACATAGTGGGGCTTGAACCCAAGCATCACAAAGCCCAAGTTTCTTAGGTTCCACTTGAGAACCAAAGCACCCAACAAACTTATTTGTTAAGTGATGCTTTTTTAAGTGTTATCCCAATTTTCATATATTTTCTATATAATTATACCTAATCTGTGTCGGATTTAATGGGTGCCAGAGCACCCCAAAAATACATATAGGTCCGCCCCTGGGTGTGGGTGCGGGTTAGGGCATACAAGAGTCTATTTGATTGTAGACTATTATTTGTTTCCTCCTTTCCGTTATTCCTCCTTCCACTTATCAGTTATGGCTTGAGCATGACATATTAATTGTTGAAAGTTCTATATTTTGCTTAGTTTTTGGGGACAAATCTGAAATGAAAACACTACATTTTTAATTTATGCTAGTGATATTGTAATGAGGAATGATAATTATTTGGAATAATTTTGAGATTTTCATTATTTGTATTTTACTTGCTAAACAAAAAAAAATTCACAGATATAGTCTACAGAAAAAGTTTCACAAATAGAAAATTGACTTTTTCTCTTTTTAGCAGAAAAATCCCCTTTAACCAGGTCAAGAAAATTATAAAAAGAAAAAAAAAAGTGCGTTCAACCAATAGTACCATTGGATGGTTTTTAAAAAAAAAAAAAGTGCGGAGCAGGGGGGGTGTATGCGAGTGTGAGAGTGGGGCGGGTTTACGCAGGTTAAAAGGTTATGCGGGGCGGGGGTGGAGCGGGTTTTAATTTTGCTGGTTAAGAAAACACCCGCACCGCATCTGCACCGTCCCGCCCCATTGCCACCCCTAAACTTATATGTTCGATTTTTGAATATGTAAATTTTAATTTTAAAATATGAAGTTTATCTAGTCTAATTTAGCTTCAAATTTTAGTCAAATTTACTTTTGAAAAATGAAAAGTGTCATGTAAATTGAGATGGAAGAAATAATATATTATTTGATGAATGTAAGTTTTATTGGATGTAGTGCAATTTGAACTAATCTAATTGTTAGGATCAAACGCTTACCATTATGTCAAAAACTATAACTGATAGCAAGAGAACAACTTTATTGCTTAACTAAGTTCACCAAGCAAGCATAATGTTAGATCATGACTCTGACTCGGGCCATCACAACCCCCTCGCAGGCCTCCATAGGTAGGATATTGCCGTAACCCAACAGTACCCTTCCCAACACCTGCCTCATGCATCATGTTGCTCTTGGGAATCGAACCAATAACCTTGATTTTGATACCATTTGTAAGGATCAGACGCTTATTATCATGTCAAAAGTTATAACTGATAGCAAGGGTATAGCTTTATTTCTTAACTAAGCCCACACCAAGCAAGCGCCACATTCGATCATGGTTCCGACTTGACACCCCAAACCACACATGGGCCTTGTCATAGATAGGATATTGGCGTTACTCACTATGTCTAACATTAGTATAATTGTATAATCATTTATATGATCAATTATTTCCACCGACACAGTATCTGTGCTATATCCACAAAATAGTATCTTATTTACCTCATCCATTAAACCTGTCCATCCCATCTTAGAAGTTAGGACAGGTCAAAATTTGGGACAACATCCGATAGATCCAACAAATATTAAGCAAGAAATTATGTCGAACAAAGAGCATTACTGGAGCTATGGCTCCATTAGTAAGAATGAGACAAGTTGCCTAGTAAAATCAACACATAAGAACAGTGCCAAACTGGAGTTTAGACAATTTTACATTACAATTGCACCATTAATACTTATAAAATATATAGTTAACAGAAAGAAGATAATATTAATGATCAAGGATGAACAATTTAGTCGCGAGAATCATCAAGTCGGTTGATGAGGTAGAGTGCATTACTGGTGACTCTAGCAACATTTGTAATCTTTCGTTTCACATCAGACCTGAGTTTGCCGTCAATTTCCTTGAACCCATCAAGACATGTGTCTTCATTAGTCAAAGCAGCACTGACCCACGTCTCTAAATTGCTCATTTGCCACTTGAATGCACTTCCTCTTCGGATATGCTTGAGTTCTGACAGACTCTTGCTCAACTCTTCCATTGAATCTCCCATCTGTTCGATGCAATCACTCAATGCTCCTTTCTCTCTTTTGCTTTCCACTTTTAGCTGGGACAGGAAGCCCGACGCTTTGTGGGCTCGGGAAAGGCTGACTTTCACTGCGGCTTGAGCTAAATCCTGGGGAGTGTTGATGGCAGAGCCAGAGTAGGAAGACAGAGTTCTGATGCAGATGGTGGGATAGCTGGCGTGCACGCAAGATGTGCGGACGATGTCACTGGAAGATGATGTGCGGACGATGTCACTGGAAGATGAAGTGCGGACGATGTCACTGGAAGATGATGTGCGGACGATGTCGCTGGAAGAAGATGTGCTTATTGGTTTATTCCCACTGGTGAAGGGGGAAAGATGGAGGAGAAAAAGAGAAAGAAGTAGAGTTTTCATCATTTCTTAGCTTACAGTAAGGATTCTTGATTTCTTTGTGATGGTTTGTGTGAATGTATGTGCTATAGGCTCTTGGTAGGGGGCAGACTGAAAAGGGTATTATGAGGGAACAAGAGGAACAAGAAACAGAGGGGTTGGGGCCTGGGGGGAGGTTAGCTGTGACTCTTTAATTGTAGGGGTTGGTGAATTAATGTGCATGCATTTATAGGCCTTCAAATTTTGGAGGAAAAAACAAGCAAATGTTATATCTTGGCTTGTTCCTATCCTCATTTTAGTCGTAACGTCTTTAAAGAGATTTATTAAGAGTGGACAACTATCATGTGAGATTCGACTCATAATTACACAAATTTGGAAACACATTTACGTTAAGGTATCACATATTTGGGACCTTAGCAAATAATGTCATAAAATAATTAACTTTAATTCTAATGAATTTCAACAAATGTTGAAAAGGAAAGAAGTGAATGCACCGCCACTGAACTGTGAAGAGCAGTACATTACTGCTCTCTCATTTATCTATCTAGCAGTGGCAGGTTGGCACTTGTCTATTATTGGCGTATATGTTAGAAATACCAGCCAATCCGGAAAAAATGGGACAATTGAAAGGGAAATAGGACAGCAATTATTTATCACGTAGGGTCCAAGTTTTCTGTTTATTTATTATTTCAAGACGTACAATGTTCAGTTAAATCTTGACCATTTAACCCCACAATTCACATGTCACAAGGTGCTATGTTTGACATGGCTGCCAGGTGTCAATTCACATTGGCCATAAGTTGCAAAAATCTATACTCTTCTTAATACATATTTATATCAGTAGTATACAAAAAATTCACACTGATAGTGCTGTTTAATTTGTAATAATGTTTTTAGTTTCTATTTCATAAGTTATTTATAATTACTTTATAATTGGCATGATCGTATGATTATTTTTTTCACATCGTTAGTCATGAGAAAGACATCAAAACACCTCTAAACTTGTCCACAAAATTTACTTTAGTCATTTAACTACATGGACATTTATTTACCTCCCATAACAACTTTCAAGTAATTAAATACCACTCTAAAAATATAATATCACTCTCACAATGAAAAGTGTATTACACACGCGCCATGTCACTGCCAAATCAGTGTCACATTGTTGCCATGTCAGAGCCACGTCAAAAACTATTTTTAAAAAAAGTAACTCCACTAATATATATATAAAATAAATGAAAGGAATAATCATCCCACCCCACCCCCCCTCTTCTACTGTCTTCTCCCCCCCCCCCCCCACTCTCTCTCTCTCTCTCTCTCTTATATATATATATAAATAAAAGGAATAATCATCCCACTCCACCCCCTCTCTTCTACTTTCTTCTTCTCCAACACCCCCCCCCCCCCCCCCCCCCCTCTCTCTCTTATATATATATATATATATATATATATAAAGAAAAAGAAAAGGGAATAATCACCCCACCCCCACCCCCTCTCCTACGCTACTGTATTATTCTCCAACACCCCCCACCTCTCTCTCATATATATATTAACACCCCACCCCCTTTCTCCTTCACCACTCATCTTATCCAAGCCCCCCCCCCCCCCCACACACACACTCTTACTTCTCCTCCATTATAAAGTTTTTTTTTCCAGAAATTTAAAGAAAAAACTCAAAAATTATACATTTTTCATTCTTGCTGACTATTGTGTTGACTATTTAGCAAATCAATTCTTGATTATTTAATGAACATGATACATTGAATAGTCATCAAAAAATAAAATTCGGCCAATAATAAAATTCAAAGAAAAAAAGAGCGGGGTGAAAGGACGGGGATCGAAGTAGGAGAAAGAGGATGGGGGTTAGGGAGTTTGACGGGAAGAAAGGGGGTGGGGTTGGGAGAGTTCAAAGCGGTAAAAATGGGGGCGGGGATGGGGGCTGAAGAAGGAGAAAGGGGTGGGGGTTTGAAGAAGAAGAAGAAGAAGAAGAAGGGGGTGGGGGCTGGGTCGGTGACTGAGGGGGTGAATTTTTTTAATAAATTTACGCGCTTTTAATTATTATTTTTTTAATAAACTTCTTTCAGAGTTTTTTCAAGAAATACTATTAAAAAAGCTATTTTTGATTATCAAGGACAACATGTACAATATCTTCGTTGTTTATTTAACTATAATACTTGTAGAATGGCTATCACTTCTGATATGAGTCGTAGTCCTAATGGTAACGATTATTTCACTATTACTGGTCATTGGATTGATGAAAATTGAAAAATGCAAAAAAGTATTTTAAGTTATAAATGTTGTGAATTGCTGAAAACTGGTAGTTACATAGCCCAAAACTATTATAGATGTTTTACAATTTTATGGAATTTGTAATAAAGTAATTAGTGTCACCCTTGATAATACTTCTCATAATACAAATGCTGTTGATAAACTAAAATCGATAATTTTCCCTATTTATAATGACAGTTTTCATATTAGGTGTGCTGCATACATATATAATTTAATTGTTAGAGATGGTATAGCAATGTATAATAATGGTTGTATAAAATGTAAAGTTGCATGCCATTTTATTTTTAAATGTCAAATAAAGTCTAGACGTGTAGAGTTTGAAAATCGGTGTCGTGAATTAGAACTCCTCCCTAGAAAAATTTCAAAAATAGTGTCTACTAGATGAAATTCTTTATATAAAATGCTTAAAGTTGCTTATGAATATAGAAAGCCTTTACAAATGGTTTGGAATGCTCACAATTCAGATAATGATTATAGAGTTACTGACACTGATTGGAATGAAGTATATGAATTTAAAGAATTTTTAATTTTTTTTTATTTAGCTACAAAATAAATATCTGGACTTTATTATCCAACTATTTGTTCAGTTTTACCAAATATATGTGCTATTTCTGATAAAAAATTTCAATATAAAAATATTTCACGGTTTAAAGATTCTATTAATGCAATGATTAAAAAATTTAGAAAATATTTTATTCCTATTCCTCAAATTTATTTAACTGCTTGTTTATTAAACCCAACTTACAAAGAAATAGGTGCATCACGAATGGTTGAAAGAATATATTCAAATTTAGATATTTTAGAGATTATATATCAGCAAAGTATCCAAGGTGACGAAGTTGCCGAAGAGGACAAAATACCTAGTTTGTCCGATGTTAAAGATAACATAAGAATTAAAGCTAGAAAATTGTATGACTTGTATAATTCTAGTAGAATAAATGATGAAGTACGTAATATAGAACCTTCAAGTTCTAGGCGTAGATATTCAAATGAAGATGATATTGATGATATGATGGAAAATTATCTTGGTCTTACTTCTAATGAAAGGAATGATTTTGATGAATATCTTAATCAGGGAATGGAAAGCATTAAGGATGCACAAGGCAAACCTCAACTTTTGGAATGGTGGAAGACTCGCGGCAGGTCATTTCCAAAACTTCAACCGGTGGTTCGAGATTTGCTAGCTATTCAAGCATCTTCAGTAGCTTCGGAGGGACCTTTTAGTGCAGCAAGATATCAAATTGGGGAGCATAGGTATTCATTAGCATCAGACAGCTTGGAGATATCGAAAATGTTTAGAGATTGGATCAATGCCGAGCGAAGGAATTATGCGCGTCCTAGTTTACCTGCCCAATTTGAATATAATATAGATAATATTTTGGTAAATTCTAGTGAAGACGGCATGAATGCATTGGATGATCAAGCACAACAACCACTTCCAGAAAATGTTACTAGGGAATTGTTAAAAACTCTACGTCAAGACTATTTTCAAGGATTCAAATATTAGTATGATAGTTCGAGGCCTAATTGAAACAGAACCCTTCCTAGAAGGTGACTGCGTAGATTAGGTCATCTTCTAATATTTGTAATACAAATTGTATTATTTAATTTTTATGAATAAAATAATAGGCTATTCGCCTTAAATTTTTTTAATTATTGTCTTCAATTTAATACAAGTCTTTTTTATATATTTCAATTTTTAAATGTTTCAAACTTAAGTTACAATTTGAAATTTTAAAAAGTTTAAAAAATGAAAGTTTGATATAGTTTAAAAAGTTTCAAACTTAAGTAAGTAAGTTATTAAGTTAGTTATAGTTTAAAATTTTAAATTTAAACTTTTAAGACTTAAGACTTAAGAGTTTGAAAAGTTTTTAAGAGTTTAAAATTTGAAATTTAAAGTTTTAAACTTTTAAAGTTTAAAATTTAAACTCTAAAAAAAGTCTTAATACTTTTAAAAGAAATATAAAATAACTTATATATTTTGAAACTTTTTCAATTATAAATAATCAAATTTTAATTTAATGAAAATTTACAAAAAAAGGGAGTGGGACCCGATATACCGGTCCGGTCCCGGTCCGATCCGATCCCGGTAGGTATCGGTCCGGGACGAAAAAGGATAAATTTTCGGTACTATCGATACCGTTCCAGTTCCCGGCCAACCGGCGGAAGATGACTCCGGTTTCAGTTAATACCGGTCCGGAAGTCCCGGTACCGATGTCGGTGCCAGACTTACTTCACATGAAAAAGGTACTGCAATTGCCTAACGCCACCAATTTTATTACCAGGCCAAAAATGACAAAGAAATCGTTTTATTAGTACTATCCAAGATTTTGTAACCATCTATTGCAGAGGAAAAAAAAAACCAAAAGCAAAAAATATCAAAAGAAGAATTTCCTTTTTTTGTTCTTAAAAGATTAATCAGGCAATTAATAGTCAGTAGGGTGATCAAATTAATCCAATGAATTATGGTTTGTGGTTAGGTTAGATTAAGCGAGTTAAGGTAGTTGACATAGAAATGTGTTCGGTATAGAGGAAAATAAGTTGTTTCTTACTTATTTTCTTGTGTTCGGTACGTAAGTAGATTTTTTTTTTTAAAAGCATGTGTATATATTTAACACAAAATAATGAGAACGAAGGTAAAGGGGGTGGAGTAAGGAAAAAATTATAAACTTTTTTTTTAAAAAAAATTTAAAAAATCTTTTTTGGGGAGTGGGTGGGCGGAGGGGGTGAGTGGCTGGTAGGCGGTGAGGGTTGGGGTAGGGGGTGGGATAAGAAAAGAAATTTGAATTTTTTTAAAAAATAAATTTTAAAAGTTAATTTTTTTCGATGGGGGTGGAGTGAAGCGGGGGGGGGGGGGGAGTCGGGTAGGGGGTGGAGGTGGGGTAAGAATTTTTTTTTGATTTTTTTTTAAAAATAAATTTAATTTTTTTTAAAAAATAAATTTAATTTTTTTTAAAAAATAAATTAATTTTTTTTTGGGAGGTGGGGGTGTGGGGTGGGGTTGGGGGAGGGGTGAGGGGTTGGCAGGTAGGGGGTGGAGGTGAGGTAAGAAATTTTTTTTGAATTCTTTTAAAAAATAAATTTTAAAAATTTTAATTTTTTTTTTTGGAGGGGGGGGGGGGGGGGAGGTCTGTAGGAGGTGGTGGTCGGGGTAAGAAAATTTAAAAAATCTTTTGGGCAGGGGGAAGGGGGGGGGGGTAAGGGAGCTGGTAGGAGAGGCGGGGGTCGGGGTAGGGGGAGGTGTGATTTTAAGAGTGGTATGAAAATTACAACTTGTTTTCCCTACTTTGATTAAGAAAGTCATTTTTCTTATTTTGAAGAAACTTATTTTTCTAGGAAAAATATTTTCCAAAATTTTTAAGTCAAACAAACATGAAAAAATAGGAAAATATTTTTCGAAAAATATTTTCCTTTTATACCGAACACACCCTAATGTAGTTTGAATAAATTATTTTTGCTTGATAGTAAAGCAATAATACTTGGTTTAAATACTCATTAAATAAGTTCATTGGCGTTGGGTTTCAAAAGCAGGTGAAAGATTTTTTCCAATTATTTTTTACCAAATGCCATTAGAAAACTACTTCAGAAGTGCTTTTAGTTTTTACAAAATTGAAAAGTTTTTCGATATGGTGTTTCGTTGAAAATATTTTCTAGAAAAATTGAAAAAGTTTATCACAAAATCTTTTTACACTTTTTGGAAGCAGATGCTCTAGCAGTAATACCATTAAGCCAATCATGGGTACAACGCGCCATAACCCGACAAAAATTTTGAAGCTCGTCATTTACATCAAATTATATTAATTTATATAATTAAGGTAAAACTATATATGATTAACTATGATTTAGTGATGCAAATTATGTGAAGACATGTATCATATATTTGTTCATTTAATATAAAATCAAATTTATGAACATTTTAACTCTTAAAACCTAATGAAAGAATGCTTCTTGCCTCCATACATAGAATTTCATTTTCTCTCCAACAATTCTCTAATTTCCGTGGTCATCATTATGGCTGGCAACGGAACCGGGAGGTGCCGGTACCGGTCCATCCCGGTCCGTTACTGGTTCGGTATCGATCCGTTAGACTCCGGCTCTATTCGGAGGTAGGGGGTACCGGGTGGGGTAATGGGACGGAAGGGGTAAGGGCTACCGGATCGTCCCAGTCCGGTTCGTGCCAGTATCAGTCCGGTCCGATCCGGTCAGCTGGGCGGGAATTGAAAATTTTGATTTTTTTTTAAATCCAAATGACCGTTGGGCTAGCCATTGGCAATGGCTAGTGGGCCCCACCCAACGGCTATTTCACCCAAAACACCCCCCTACCCCCCAATTTTTTTTTTAATACCCCAAAATTTTAAAAAATGCATTTTAGTCATAATTTTTAACTATAAAAACCCTCCACTCCTTCATTATTTACTACACAAATCTTCTTCTTCTTCATCTACTCTCTCAACTCTCAAATCTTCTACTCTTCTACTCTCTACTCTCTAATAGTCTCTATTAAATTGTTAATTTTATTAGTTGGATTATTTTGGAGCAATCTTCAAGCTTCAAGTTTCATCTATCAATTTTGACTTTTAGTTATACACGTTTGCTTTTACGCAAACGTTTGTTACATTCGTTCTAACTTTCATCTCTTTACTTATTTAATTTTTTGCATACTTTTAATTTTCGTATTAATTTATTTGCTTACTTTTAATATTTTAATATGGAATCCGGTGATAAAAATGTTGACAGAAGTAAAAAAATACTTTTTGGTAGGGTCACTAATGTACTAACCAAAAAAAATAAAGTTGATAGTTCTTCTAAATCCAAATCTAAAACTAGACAAATGACTCAATTACGAATAAATACGGAAGATTTTACGCATGTTGATGGTACTCCTTTTTATATTGATAGTAATACTCAATTAGATCATGAATCTTTAGAAACGAGGTTTGGTAATTTTAATGAAGAACTAGATGAAGAAATAAAATATGATAATGAATTTGGTGATAATGATACTTATGATGATGATGAAACACAGCCACCTACGGCTACTAGTCCCACTCCCACTTCCACTCCTGCTCCCACTCCCGCTTTCGCTCCCCCTGTACATCCTACTAGGGCTAACCAAGGTTGAACATCCTAAAAAATCTATTGTGCGGAATTTTATGACTCAAAGTGAAGATAAAACTCAAGATATTTGTAATAAATGTAAACGTATTTTGAATCATAAAACTACGGGAAAGGCGGGTGGGACAGGTCATTTAAGAAATCATTTGTTGGGATGTTGTAAAAGAGAATTTTTGCAAGCCGAAGCAATAAAAATGGTACTCCCATTTCTGATACATCTGTAGGAGTAGGGGCTCTAACATCGTCCAATCACAGTTAAACCCTTCTAATATTTTCGGCCCTAGTACTCATCGCACATATAGTAGACAAAGAGCTCTTGAAGAATTAGCTAAAATGATTGTTGTTTGTGGCTTGCTTTTTAGTTTTGCTGAAAATTCTGGTTTTATTCATTATATTCAAATAGTGTATAATCCATCTTTCACAGGTTTTACAAGAAATACAATTAAAAAAGCTGTTTTGATTATCAAAGATAACATTTTCATTATCTTCGTTGTTTATTTCAATATAATACTTGTAAACTCGCTATCACTTCTGATATGGGTCGTAGTGTTAATGGTAACGATTATTTCACTATTACTGACCATTGGATTGATGAAAATTGGAACATGCAAAAATTTTAGGTTATAAATGTCACGACCCGATTTCTTGGTCATGATGGCACCTACAACCTCCGGTAGGTGAACCAATCCCCGTAGCTCAGAACAGTTAGTAATGGGCTACTATCTAGCAAATAAGGAAACAAGACGAATAAAATAGATAACATGGATATAAATATATACATATGCGGAAACTAAACCAAACCCCAAGACCTGGCATCATAGTACAGAGCCAAAACTACATACATGGAGTGAAAACTATGGTAAGAATATATACAGATGTCTCTGAATGGTAATAGAGTACATAAAGCAAAAGATAAACTAAAGCTAAGCTCCGATCGCCAAGAGCTCACCCTCAGCCTGAATTAGTCTCCAACAGATCTC